>WTSP01016270.1:0-153953 GCA_025331215.1 Actenoides lindsayi | reverse complement strand
GTCTCCAACAAAAAAAGTCTCCAACAAAAAAAGTCTCCAACAAAAAAAGTCTCCAACAAAAAAAGTCTCCAACAAAAGCCCTGTTTCCATCCAAGATGACAGTTAGGGATACAAGCACTTTGAAACAGAAATCACCTAAAAGGACGTGTGTTCCTTAGCATGCTAATTGCTCCAGTTCCGAGCAGTGAGAGAGTCCTGCTCCACTGTTCTGCTTGTGCAGTGCATACACTCCACAGTGAAACCCCCCTAAAAACACCAGAAAGAGAATTCTAATTTTATGTTTCATTAGCTTTCAGGAAAATAGCATGCACTACTGAGTTTCAGGTGCCATAAAAATGCTGCTGGGTGGTTTGTTTGGTTGTTGTTTTGTTAGGGCTTTTTTTCTCCCTGAACTAGTTTATTTTCTTTCAGTAAGTCCCCTTCCAGATGGAATACAAAAGAAATGTTTAGGACGGAGTGGAAGGCAGGGATAGTTACTTGAGACAATTTCTGGAGAATGGCAAATGGATAGACCATGCATCTTAGCTAAACACCTCTACTCAATACGACCAAACAGCCAGCTAATGTCAGAACATCTGCTAAAGGAGATGTTCTTCAAAGCACGTTTGGAAAGTCCAAGGAAAAATACAGGACAGTTGGGTTTTTTGTCAATGCTTTTTCAATGACTCCTCACAGTTGGCAGTTTGTCCCCTAATATCCACCTCTTGACAGTGCACTGACTCCATTTTCATTCACTAATTTAATTCTTTCAAGGAGTTTTATATGTGTATTTTTGGAACACGGTTCAGAAATTTAGTATATAAACAACTAGAAAAGTAGATTTACTGCCACGTAAACCCAGTCCAAGCCAGAGAATTTTGCTCCCTACTGCCTCTACCTGAGAAGTATCAGGCATTAGGAAAAAAGAGATCTTTTGGCACACATCCACTAAAGACAGTCTCAGGTTCTCCTCTCTTCCACATAGCACCGCCCCATACCTTTTCCCTTTCCCTAAATAAATTAACTTCATGGTAAATTGGCTCCTATTTTTGACTTGATGAAGCTGGCTTTCTAATCAGGAAAGGTAAACTTAAAAGTCAAGTGCAATCAGTGATTATTAGGCAAGAAGTGATTATGGTAAGTATTTAAAGATAATAACTAATGCTATACTAGTGTAAAAAGCAAACACCCCTTCAACTTCAATGAATTTCACTACCTTTGTTTTGATTTACCACACAACCTAGAAAAGCATTAATGTCCTCCTGTCTTAGCAGAGGAAAACACTTTTGAGGGAAATTTAACCACAGAAATCTAACCCTGTACTTTTTTGACAGCCTGTGCAAAGAGAAAGACTGGACAGAACACAAAACTTGTTTCTTTGGGTTCCGTTTCAGACTAAGTGTGTAAGTACTTTGGTTGATGCAAAGTGAAGAAGGAGCTCCTGACACTGCACATGGACACTGCCTCTGTTCTGGCAATACTGGTTGTCAGCTCTGCACCAGGAGACGTGCAGCAGAAATGGTAATAAACCATGCTCTGAACATGAGGGAGAATGGCTTTGCTTTGGTACGTGGAAGAAATTCAGAAAAAGACTTAACCAGACGAGCGCGTAAAATACTGTGTGAATGATGATGTTCTGAAGCATCTCTCCACTGCACGTGGGAATGGAACAACAAAGGCCAATACAATTTCTTGTCATGCACCCAAATCTTTTCAGTGTCATTCACATCCATTTAGTAGTGATGGTTTTTCTGACTGTGATCAGGAAGTTCCGTGATACACATCGGTGGGGTCTTTAGCCCTCTTTCAATCCAGAAACTGGACACTAATTAGAGTGCATTTCCCACGATATACTACAGGACTTGGGCCATAGAAGAATATAAATAGGTCAGGGGATACATACTCTAGATGGATAGATGGTTCCTCAAGGAAAACCTGGACCTCACAAGACCTGGAAGTATAAGTTTTATCAGGTGCTTGTAGGGAGCTTACAGAAAGCAATTAAATTATTAGGAGAATGATGAGAATATGATTACATTCTCCAGTGAAATAGAGAATTCCAGTGAAACGGAACCATTCCACAGAAATTCACCTAAAAAAACCCACACCAAAAACAAAACAGAAGAACACACCTCATATAAAAACATTTCAATGGAAGAAGCAGCTTCACTGAGAAATTTTCACCTTGCCATTACTTAGAAACTGCTTAAAGCCTCTGTTCAACATTCCCAAGACTGAGCTCCACCACTAGGACATCAATAAAAGTAAGACTGGAAAAGTCTGCCCGTTGCTCGGCTTTGGCAGGACACACTGCTTTCAGATGGACTGGGTTAAACTGTGACAGAGTTCAATTCCCACCTTCTCCGTAGGTGCTGACTGCATATGAACTCGTGACAAACAAGTTGACAAAATGACAGCATTTCAGAGTATTTTAAGAAGGATTTGTATGTCCTTCCAGCTCTGCCAGTATTCAGTTTAGTAGCTCTAAGTCCCCAGACAAAGCAGCTAGATTGCCCAGACATTGTACTATACAGGTGACAGGAGGGCATTGTTTATGTGCTGCATGAACAAGCTGTATGATCTTACAAATGCAGAAAGAAAGGGCTGTTTGGATTTAGCTTTACAGCACACAAATACAAACCTCTAGTTTTCTTCTTGCCTTGCATGCCAGGTCAGAGGCTTGGCTGCCGCCTGCCATGGCACTGCTGGCCCCAGCCCTGCACCCTCCATCCCACAGCTTGCTCGCTGAGGCCTTGGCCTTGCCCTTCGGTCCCACCAAGGCTCCCACTGGTCCCAGTTCTGCCACGTGGGAACACGAGGGCATCTGCTCGCAAGAAGCTGTTCCTGACTGAGAGGAGAGTGAGCTGGGGCATCTTTCTTACAGGCACAGAGATAAAAGTTTACTTTGTGTTTCTGAATGTAAGTGCTCGGACACACAGAGTTAGATGGAACTGAGAAGTG
The DNA here is from genome assembly GCA_025331215.1 of Actenoides lindsayi. Classification (NCBI taxonomy): domain Eukaryota; kingdom Metazoa; phylum Chordata; class Aves; order Coraciiformes; family Alcedinidae; genus Actenoides; species Actenoides lindsayi. Next base: position 151,013 of record WTSP01016270.1, on the reverse strand, counting down.
AGATTATTCTGCATTTCTACATTTACTTCTGATATATTTCTATTGAATAAACTTTTCATAACTCCCCCATAAAGATACAATTCATTAGAATTTGGTTTTAGAACGAATTAATATTCTAAATTGTAACATATTATAAAAACTGTGAAGACACTGAAGATTTATCAGTGCATTAACAAAGACTGCTCTTGTTTTGTACAGTAGCAGCAATAGCTATTTGCAAATCAGTTTAAAAAAAAAAGAAGTAAAAACCTGCAAAGGTCCAAACCCTCTCCCTGGAACAAACAAAGGAAAATGAAATGATTGGTTAAAAGTCTTCTTTTCATACATAATAACTAAACCTAAAGTGTAAAGACCTGTCCTGATCTATTTCCGCAGCAGTTTGCATGCCTCAGGATCACATGTATCTGCCAGGAGTTGGAAACATTTCAGGCTAGTACCTTTTAAAATGATGTTTTAACTGCTTGGGGTTTTTTTTAATTTCAGATGCTAATGTAAAAATATTTTATCTAGGGAAATTATGAAAAACTGAATGGAAGAACACTGCAGATTATTCCAGTAGAGTCATCCTTTACACCTGCATTATACAAGACAGATAATTAACAACCAGTGTCAGCTGAAGACAGGACTAAAAACTTACATTAATGCATAATTTTGCAACAGAGTAATTGCATTTGTTATGGACCCTCCGGGGAATTAGCATGTGAAGTTCAGCCTCCTCATTTCAATTCCAGATCTAACTCAAGGAAATTAAGCCAAGTCAATATTCTCCGAAGTCAATTGCATATGCCAATGTCTGCTTGGATTCTTCAAACCCTCTATGCACAGCGAGGAACACTGGGGGTTTGGTTTTCCGGGGCCTTTTTAGTTTGGTTTGGTTTTTTATCTAGTCTTTTGCCACACAAATTTACATAGATTACCATTTATTTACAAGACTCTTCTACTCTCGTTCCATGTTTTCAGATCTTTCTCTTTCCTATTCATTTCACTACTTCTGCAACGTAACCATTTCCTTCAGGAGCTGAGGTATCTTACAAAGGAGTGAATATAAATCACCTTGGTGCCATTCATGTTTTATGCCACTACTACACATTAGAACCTACAATGCCACCTTCTACTCAGAGAGTTCTTTTGTATGAGGCCACAGGACAACACAAACCAAAGGCAATTGCCGTGGCTTCGTGGAAAAACAAACTCAAGGATTTTATCATGCCAAAAAGCTGGATATAAGCAGAAAATAGGAAGCCTTGATCTTTGTGGTCTGCATCAGTTCTAGCAGCACAAGTGGGTAAGGTTGAGACTCATGGGTGGTCTGCCTAATGTCTTGTAAGGACCTCAGGAATTTTATTTGGATGCCAACTGAAGTCTAGCACGGAGTACAGAGAAAAATGTCCTCTGAAACATGTTCTTTTTCCTCACTTTTGGATTCTGGGACTTTTGTTGATTTAACAAAGCTGTTACCATTAGCTAAGGGGTACAAATGAAATAAAGGGACAAAAGTTTATGCTATCAAGCTTGTCTGTTGCAGAGTCCAGCTCTTTTAGTTATGATTTGCTGAACATAACTTCAACTTTCTTGCATATAACTGCAGTTACTTCTTCTCAGTCCAGAACAGCTTCTCTTGATCCAGTCCACTATAACACTATTTAAATTACTAACCTTCCTATCCAGGCTTTCCTTCTATCTGTCCTATCCTTTCAGAAGTTACTGACCATGATTCTAACAGGGTCCAGGAAGTAGCCTTCCATGGCATCAAAGCAGAAAGACGCTGGCATTGCTGCCTTGGTGTCTAATCCTCAGCAGCAACATTCCTCAATGAACACAATGTTGAGATCTCTGTAACTGAGAGCCCTAAGTGCAAGCACTCGGTCTCATCCAGCTCAACTGTACCCAGAGGAAGGCAGTCATGGCAATTCCTCCTCCACTGCCATTGTGCTCTTCTGCCCCTGCAGGGAAGGGTCTCGTTGTTACAGACCCTCTGCCATTTCCTTCCTGCACGAAGAATCAGTGTAGAAATACCTTGCAATGTCACCTCTCCCATGACTTGGTCAGCGTACGTATAAGCACACCAGGTACTAACTCATCTCTTTAGTTCACTGTTACTATCAGCAGCATCACTTACAGTGCACTCTTTCCTTTTTTACATTAATCTTGGCCAAAATCTAGAAATAGATTGGCCAAAATAGATTGTGACCTAGAAAATAATAGTTTTCAAATCTTCCCAGAAGGAATAAATGAACTACTTGTAAATCATTCATTTGCACCCCTCCAATGATCAAGGTTGTTAGATTAATATGATTTTAAACCAAACGGGATTTGTTCGTTTGTTCATTCATAGCAATAACAACAACCTGAGTGTAGTAAGAACCAGTATTACAACATCAGCCTCAACTGAAAGAGGAGGACTGCAGGTTTCTATCAGTCAGGTACCATTTCCCAGCAGCTGCAGCATATGGATTAAGCTAAACTAAAGGAGTTAACTTTAAACCCAAGTGGCAAGCTGTGACTGATGCAGCTGTACCTATAGCTACATCCTAGTACTTTTGTTTGCATCATTGGCTTGAAAATTCACCCACCTTCTTTCACTGCTTCTCCCCATGAAGTGTTGCAGCCAGGCATAATACTTCATTTGTACTCATAATGTAAGAAGAAAAATTACTGAAAAACTAGATGTGACATTTCTTTTAAACATGATTATAACAAGCCAGATGATACATTCACCCGCTGCTCATGCGTGGCAACAGTGACTTAGGGTAAGATACAGATTTGTTAATGAACATTTAATTGCCAGGGGACTGAAGGTGTCTTGGGTTTTATGCTGTAATGTTTCTAAGGCTGTACCCATTAAATGCAAATAAGAAAGAAAGAAAGAAGTCTTGATAGATGGAGCAGGAAAAATGACGCATGTTTTATGTTCTTACTGAATTTCACTATTATTTGGGGCATGACCCTTCCCCTGTCTGGCTCCATGGCTGAGATGCTCTTTCCTGCTTAATTTTCAGCCTGATTTTTTCCTGAGAACTGATGTTCAGCAGCTTCTCTCACTTGCTAGGTAGCCAGACTTTCCGACACAGAAAGATACATAATTTCACACAGGGGGGACAAAATAAATCAACCAACCAACCAACAACACCAACAATAACAAGGGGGGGCGGGGGGGGAAGTACAAGTAAACTTCTTGAACTCAGGGCAAACCTAAGGCCCCTGGGAATATTTATGACAACTTAATGATAATGCCTAATGAAGAAGGATAAATGCCTGACCCCCTATTCTGCTGTTTGGGAGGGGGACAAGCTGAGATTAAAAGGAGTTAACCAGCTTGACAATGGCATCTAGCAATCCGTGTGATTTCCAGCCACCTGCTCCAGGGCTCTCCATGTAAACAGCCCTGCCCACTGACCAAAGCTAGCTTCCACCTCAGGTTCTGAAAGAAGAGAAAAGGAAGAAAAGCAGCTTTCATCTAAACTTTGTCCATCTCGTCTTCCTGAGGAAGGAAGAGTGCTGACCCGCTGAGCTGCCACAATGAAGAAGGCACTCTCCAATTGAGTCCTAGTGACCGTATGAATTGAGGAATGACTTCATGGCTGAGAGTCACCACTGAAACAGTGACCGACTGTAAACCAACAGGACTAGTTCTTCAGATGCTGGGAAACCAGAGTAGCACCATCTAGCACTCAGTGAGTCTTTATGGAATCGAATCCCCTGGCTGAAAAAGGGAAAATGGCACTTTCCTGACCACAACTAAATTGCTAAAACCTCAAGGTTGTCATCATAACCTTAAAAAAGAATGCATTACCTTGTTAATCTTTGATTCCTCAGATGTCTTGAGAACATAGCTCCAAACTATAAATGTAGTGACATTTCCTAGTTGGCTTATCCTTAGGAGTATTTTATTGTTCTCAAAAATACACTGAGACAAATACAGTGGAGAAAACTGCTACTCTAGCATCAGCCAGATCATGGCAGCTGGAATCACTGATGGGAAGTGCCTCAGAGCACGAGGTGAGAAAGCATTCACTTTTCACAACTGGACAAAACCCCTTCAACGGTATCAAACAGGAATAAAGTGTTAGAACACCTCACTATTAAATAGAAAAGATGATCAGCGGTCCAAGTTCTTGAAGTTCATTACAGCAGATTCTGACTGAAACAGTCAAAGCTTTTATAAGGACACCCTGTTCATAACTTAAGACTTTTGACAGTCACAGACTAAAGCATTTTGTCCAGCTAGTCACAACTATCATGAGAGTTTCCTCTTAAACCTCTTTCTTGCAGAGCACAAGCATATTTGAGACACCATTTTGAACACAAACACAGTTCCAGTCTTAAAAAGCCTCTTTCACTTTCTTATTTTCAAACTGACTTAGCTATTAGCAATGCATGGTTACTACAATCTGCTTGATATTCCCGAAAGGTGGGGGGTTTTCTACAAAAGCAGGTTGGCAGCACCCTTTCTCAGACAAACTTTGAGATAAAAGACGCTGGAATACAAGAAATAAAACTGACTGTGCTATTAAATGTGTTAATAATAATATGTTACATCTGGAGTTGCATGAGTAGGTCCACGCTTTGCTCCTTACCACAGCCAAAGTAAAATAAATATTATTTTATGATTCTGTGCAAATGAGAAAGGTAATATGGTTTATCATTAATAAATTCACTAGTACCGTTAGCTTCAGGCAAAGGAATGTTCATGCTGTAGATCACAGATCCTGTTCTTAGGGAAGGTAGTACCTATTCTACAAGGAGTAACATTGTGTTGAAACTTAGTGGCCGTACTTGCAGCATAGTGTCTATCAGCTTTAAAGGTCCCAGAATATATCCATATATACATTATCTTATATAACTTTTCTAGATATCATATGCAATATATACACATATAAGAGCAGACAGAATATATATATACACGTATCTTGCACGATTCTTCAGCTAGCTCACCTTTTTTCATTCTTGCAGCTGGTTCAGTGCTGGATGAGACATAACTAGACTTCTCTCCCAAGCACACACCTTAACATTTCATGCTTTTCCACCATGGCTTCATCGCTCCCTTGTGGTTTATATTCTTTAGGTGATAGAATGCCTCCCGATCAGATAATGTCTGAATACACACCTCACTGAATTCAAGTGTTATCTTTTGTTGCTCTGAGTGTTGCATTTTTCTAGTCTTTTGTGGCACTAGATCCTCAGCTAATATTAACTCTCAGCTGGAGACACTTACTCAGTCTTCAGTTTATCTACCTGCCATTCCCTGAACTGTTCTTTCCTTTAACTCAGTAACACTGATTGCTTCTGACAAATATTCTCAGTGCTTTCCAGTGCAAATATAACCTGGAGGTTTGTCTTCTCTCTCAAAGTCCATGTTACGCTGGCCACACCATTGAAGCAGAGAAGGGAGATTCCCCCAAAACATCATCAGTGCTACCAGCAAAGTTCATTCTAATCTTCATCCAAAAAAACCCCCAAACCCAACAAAAAACCAGCATTTTTTCCCCTTAGACCTTCACTGCCCCACTAGACAAGGTACAAAAAGCAAAGTGTCAGAATCCCCCACTGAGAGCAGGCTTTCAAACTCACTCAGAGGAACAAGAAAAGCCTGTGAGATGCTGAGAACTGTTGAGAATCTGGACTCTCATCATTCTTATTGAGGCTTCATATGGTGCCAGTCAGCAAGAAACATCAGGCTAGCTGGTGTACCGTAACGGAAGCAATTGAGATGCAATCTGTAAGGTGTCATCTTTAACCAGTACAGGTATTCAACAAAAAGCAGCCCCTTACTTTGGGACACAGACATTACCACCAAAATTAAAAGGTTTTTAAACCACATAGCCTTTCCTTCCCATTTTAAAGGGATTTCTTTCCATGAATTTGATGTAAGGGAGAAATGGCGTTTAATACCATATCATTGTCATAGGCTTCAGGTACAAGATTAAACACATTTATCTCTTTTGGGCAATTACTGACACAAGAGGAGCCTCTGGTTTGATCCCTGGGCATAACTTGTTAATTGTTTCTATGGACACAGCAAGAAGTTTCATCTCAAAACAGTATGTCAGCTCTGCCCAAGTCATTTGAGAGCCTGGTAAGCAAGCAACCATCATTTGTCCTCCCAGGTCAGCACCTGCACACTTTATAACCTATATGCATAACAGCACTGCAGCTCTTCCTGCTATAACATCATGGCCAAGAACAAAAGCCAGCTGGGGCTGAACAGCTCGAAAGGAAACGGGATACATCACAAGAATATTGATTCTTTTGCTTGAGAGAAATCTATTTTGATCTATTTTCATGTCTTGCTTTGCTTGGAGTGCAAGATCTTTATCTACATATTTATTTATTTCTATATACATTTATGTACCTTAGCAAGACGAGGGAAGTCTTAAAACCATTCCAAAGGAGAGTTGTTAAAGCAGAGCATCATTCTCCCATGACATGAAGAAATGCAATAAGCAAAATTAGAATGTTTGAGACTTCAAAACACCAAGAGTAACGGATGACACAACCAGAATGTTTTTACTTTTGCTCATTTAAAAAGGTAAATTAGTCATGTTCCCAAAGCATCCTTAACAGCTAAATTGGATGATTGGGTTTTCTCTGCCTTGTAGAGAGAATACTCAAGTGACACAGAACCACGCTTGAACTGCATACTTCATGCTTGAACTCTCATAGACAGCAGATAAACAGAAAAAGGAAAAGTTACTTGGTGTGCAAGGGCTTGCACAGCTCAGGAAATTTAGAGCAGCTTCAAGCTGAGGGACCACACTTCTGTAACGCAGCCAAAGATTAAGGAAGGTCAATTGGTTTTGCCTTCCCTTCTGCTCGCTGCAGTTTCCCTGCGAACGTGGCTGTGTTGACCCACTAAATGTGACCCACTAAGTGATCTTACCTACTTGATGCAAGCAGTCACACCATGTGTGTCTGAGTGTCTGTATGTATGGCTGTCCACACACAGCATCTTGGACACAAAAAGACTTCACCTCTTTAACTAGCACACCAATAAGCAGCTTAACTGAAAAATCTGGAAAGGAAAATCTACAAATCAAAGTGTCCTTCTTTTCAGCTCAAACCCTTCCAAACTAAGAACAATCTCATTGCCATAGCCTAAATTCTTACTTAACAGTCAGCAACTACTCTGGCAACAATCCAAGGGCCTACAAGGGGAGTTGAGGGCACAGTGATTTAGCTGAAATAAATCACAGATTGGCTTTGGTTCAGAAACTAACGCACAAAATTCAAATGTGTCATACAGAAAGGCAGGCTAATTGACTCGGGTCCCTTTTGGTAGCTTACCAGCTGTGTCTAGAAGAGCCACCACCCCAATTACAGGAAGCCAGAAACCTCATCCAGACAGGCACAGCATTTATGAATGAATAAGGTTTGAGATCTGTTGCCTGTAGGAAAGAAGGGTGCCTTCAGAACTGCCTTTTTCAATTATTAGCTTTTAAACTGTTACAGGACTGCTGCCTTTATAGAGTAACAAATTCTTGATGAAATCTTCAAAGAAGGGTCATCTTCTTTTGTAAAGAAACAGATCATTTCTTACATTTTGTTTATGCAGTGCCTGGCAGAGCAGAGCATCTGTCTCAGATGGGCCTTGGAGGCACTAATGCCATGACAGCACCTGAAGCTGCCGTACGCGGCTGTAACTCTGCAGGATCTGGTGCTCTCAGTTAAAATAACATCCTGTTTTATAGAGTTCTGTTATGGCAGAGATTTGAAGTTGATGGCACAAAGTCATTATCTTACGGTTTCATTTTGTTCCCGTTCACTTTGATAGTGGCTCAGTTACCACGTTATTTATAGACTTTTCAGACGGCAATTCTGCGGCATGAGACACCCCGAGATGTTTGTGGAGGAGTATTTTCTACACAAAAACTTTGTGATTAGTATTACCCTAGCAGCTCAGCAGCTCCAGCACACCAACCAAGATTAATTAAGTAGGCACAATATTGCTGAAATCTCCTCTGGCTTGCTCTGTCTATCATCACTGACATTTCCACAACCCGCAGAAGACCTGCTAAAGGAAGATGTGACTAATGCGGAAAAAATCCAGCCTAATGAGACCTCCTGGGAAACCACCTCTCCTTGGGTGATCAAAGGAGGAACTTTAGCTCCTCTTTGTTCAGAAGGGAAGAGTAACAAGCTGCATAAATATATATATAGTAGCTATCTATGCTCAGCTGATAAGCAGCCCAACAGCTTTAAATTATTTCATTGGGCTTCACACTGAAATATAAGTCTAGTCCATAGAAGAGCTTACAGTTGGCTCTGCATCTATAGAGCACAATTCTGTTGTCACCTATCTAGAAGAATTTACTTCCTAATTGCTGGACTACTAATTCACTTTTATTCTCTATGACCTATTAAATCCTGGTAAACTCACTAACCCTTAAGTGACTTGATAACTGCAGTCCATGTTTACCCATCTGATGATCACCTGCATGGTCACAAAAAGATAATGGCATCACAATTCACAGAGATGGCTCAAAACAGGAAAGTGTCAACCCATACTCTCTGTCCTATTTCACTTCAGGCTCTGAGAGTCTTTATGGATTCCTTCAATGAGACAGGAAGAGAAAAAAATAAAGCTCCTACTTTGAATTGCCCTCTGGAAAAAGATCTCTGTTGAATAATGAAAATGTGTAAGCAAGTATGCTCCTAAATTACATATTCAAATTGCCCATGATGCCCAATAAGGTTCCTTGTCATCCATCGTAACCTTTCCTATCTTGGGGGGGAGGGAGAGAGGAATCAAATCAGTTCTTGCCCTAAAAAGTTACCAGAAAAATCCACTATCTCCTTTCTGTCCTGCTCTGCTTAACTCTTACAATAAATACATGAGCTCCTGCTACCCTCCTTGGTTGGAGCACAGCGTAGCTGCTGCAGTCACTGAAGAGCCCTTGCCCAAGAGGCGTAGACATTTATCCAAACTGTAACCCAAAAGCATTTCACCCCCAAGGATGCGGAGAAGAGGCCAGCGATGGAAATCCAGAGGGTTTGTTGTGCAAGCCAACCCTTGCACCAACAGTCGGGAAAGGAAACGTCCAAAGAATCCGAACAGCAGCACACTTTGTGTTTTCCTTTCCTCTCCTTACTGCACTTACCTCTCTTTTTTCCCTGAGGGACTAAATCTCTTCCTTTTTTTTTCATATTCCATATTTTCCTACTCTTAATTTGTTTTTTAATTAAGTTATTGCTGGGCAGAGAGTCTTCAACTTCAGGCAGTTTTGACCAGGCTCCAATTACATTTTAATTTAAAATGTAAAAGCAAACAAACTACTTTATACAGGATGGATGCTTCTGCCCGATAACTTGGAAAATGCAGATTTTGCTGGAGAATTCATCTTCATTAGCATATTCTAAATAAGGTTGTACAATAAGACTTCCCATTTAATATGCTATTGCAGGGAAAATTGAAAGAATCCTACTGGTTTTTATTAACATGTTTCAAGACTTGTAGTATTATTTAAATGTGAAAATAATGCTTCATCATAGAGAAAAATACCCAGCCAATTTCACAGAAAAACAGAGCTTAAGTGGCTTAAGTTGAATATAGGTAGGAAAAGAATGAGTTCCTCAGGGCCATATATTCTCGTGAAGGAAATAAAGCAGAACAAGTCCAACAGAGTGGGAGATGTCAAGAGGCAGGCGAGAAGCTTTCAGATGCCAGGCTACATCACGGAGTGAGTGACAGCCCTTGCAGCTTGAAAGGGAACTCAACGTGACTGGAATCAACGAGGACTCTTGGTACAGGAATCAGGCTCTCGGGTGTGTATGCTGGGGTTTTTTAAATCTTTCCTTTTCCTGACTGTTAAAGATACACATCTTTCTAGAGACTGGAAGTCTCTAGAATACAAACAGCACAACAAATACACAGCAGATGAGAATAAAATAGAAATCGGTTATAAACTAGACAGGAAGATTATGTCAGGTATTTGTTTTCTCTGAACGAATATTCATTCTGGATTTGTTGATACATGCTGGGAAGAAATGAAAAGCATGTAAGGATTCTAAACTCAGCCACCCTCAGAAGTAAGGACCAGTTCAGGATCTTTGTGTTATTTCTTTGCCCTTTTCTTTAAAACACATACAGAGGAAAAAAAGAGGCGTAATTTGTTTTGCTGCTGCTATTACTGTTCTCATCTAGCAGAGACCTGAACCACCATCATTCCATTCATGCCAATGAATCCTGACAACTCTAATATAAAAAGCTGCTCCAAGGAAATTACTATATATTCTCCCTTCGCTGCTGAATGACTGCACCTTTTTATGGTGCTATTTTTTATGAGAACTTTCTGAAATCAAGTGTTAATGTAGGAAAGCTGCTAGAAAGCAAAGGGGAATGCAGGCTTAACCTCTCCCCTGCCCTGGGGATTTAGTGCTGGTTCAAATATTGAGTAAGCACAGAATAGTGAGGAGAAGGGGAGATGGTGGGGGGCTGGACACCTCCTTAAAAACCCAGTGGGTGTAAGGTGGTCTGCTACAGCTCCTAGCTCAGGACCTGAGCTCACTGCCTCTCAGCCAGTAGAAGACAAGCTTGCTGTTCATCAAGGCAGCTGCCAACTACTTCCAACAGTCTCCTCCTCTGGCTAAACGCCTGTGACTCTTACTTGTGCAGTATCTTGGTGGTGTCCAGGATTTGCCATCCCCCACGTTGGAATCTCTCTGTCCTACTGAACAGTCCCAGGCATTTGAGCTTCAGCAGCCTCAGAAGTGCCTCTGGGTGTTTCTGTGTGAATGCAATCACTCACAACTTCAGCAAACTACAGCCTCTGCGCTCCTATGCCCCTGGTCCAATCTTCATGCCATTCTGTTTTCACTCTGACACCTTTCTGAGCAAGGACTGGAGCTTACTGGAGTGGGAATAACATGTTTGGAGAGAAGGACAGAGCGGCAGGTCTGCACAGCTAGCATGGTCACTGTGGCAGCTCTCATCACTACATACAAATTTACTAAGCAAACCCCAAATCCTGAAAGGCTGGACAGGATCCTCTCTAGAGACTCTAGGTAAATCCCCCAATCTTTCTGCATTGTTCCCTTAGTGCCCCAGCTCACTGACTTTAGGCACTCACACAAAGGGAGATCCTGCCACCTCCAGCCCCTGTAAGCAGCCATCAAACTGTGACAAGCCTGACAAGCCCTGGGCTGCTCTTTACCAGCGTCTGTGGCTGGAGAACATTCCTTTCACCATCTCCACTCTATGCAACGTTACTGCCAATGTTATTTACAGTCTCACTTAAGGTTGGAGTATTTTCAAGGAGTTGCAATCAATGGCTTGATGTCCAAGTAGCAACCAGTACGGAGTGGTATTCCTCAGGGATCGGTACTGGGACCGGTGCTGTTTAACATCTTTGTTGGCACCATGAACAGTGGGATTGAGGCACATCCAGCAAGTCTGTGGATGACACCAAGCTGTGTGCTGTGGTCGAAATGCTGGAGAGAAGGAATCCATCCAGAGGGACCTGGACAGGCTTGAGATGTGGGCTCATGCCAACCTCATGAAGTTCAACAAGGCCAAGTGCAAGGTCCTGCAGGGGGGTTGAGGCAACCCCAAGCACAAATACAGGCTGGGCAGACTATGGACTGAGAGTTGTACTAAGGAGAAAGACTTGGGCATGCTGCTTGATGAAATGCTCAATATAAGACAGCAATGTGAGAACACAGCTCAGAAAGCCAACTGTGTCCTGGGCTGCATCAAAAGAAGCGTGGCCAGCAGGCTGAGGGAGGTGATTCTGCCACTCTACTCTTGCAAGACTCCACCTAGAATACCATGTCTAGCTCTGGAGCTCCCACAGAAGAAGTAGATGAATCTGGTGGAGCGGGTGCAGAGGAGGGCTATGAAGATGATCAGAGGGCTGGAACACCTCTGCTACAAGGACAGACTGAGGGAATTGGGCTTCTTCAGCCAGGAGAAGAGAAGGCTTCAGGGAGAATTGTTGTGGCCTTCCAGTATCTGAAGGGGGCTACAAAGAAGGGAAGGGACTTTTGACAAAGGCCTGTAGTGACAGGACAAGGGGTAATGGTTTGAAACTGGGAGAAGGTAGAGTTAGATCGGAAATAAGAAAGAAATCCTTCACTCTGAGGATGGTGAGACACTGGATTAGGGGTTGCCCAGGGACCTCCATTAGCAGGTGAGTTCACATCCAGGCTGGATGGGGGCTGTGAGCAACCCGGGGCAGTGGGAGGTGTCCCTGCCCATGGCAGGGGGGTTGGAACTGGATGAGCTTTAAGGTCCCTTCCAACCCAAACCATTCTCTAATTCTATGATATGTAAATGTGTAATAATTTTTTTTAGCCAAGAAAAAAAACGTTTTTAACTTAAGATTCACAGAACACAGAGAATATTTTAACATAGGTGATGAAGTCACTGTAGAAAACAAGGCACAGTTGTGTTGAAAGTACTTCATAAACAAACTTGACCGAGTCAAGACATAGTTAAACTCCAACAGAAATCTAAAATAGCCAAATCTGCCTTTGATTACAGAAACTGCAACAATTTCTAGTAATTTTCAAATCAGTTAGAACTGTGTAATATGTGAATAAAGGTTTGAAAAAAAGGGCAGTGTATCTTGTGTGTGTGCACCAGAGTAAGACTAAAAAGGGACTAACCCTCCCCCACACAACATCACCCTGTGACACTGCCTAGTCCCTGCTTGCACTCAATTTCTTTCCACACTGGAAAAGTATAAAATAAAGTTTTGTTTATTAGCATGCTGAACTTCAAACCATAATAATGGTGTCTGTGTGCCATCTTCATAAAGATGTGTGTCAGTATTATCCAAATCAGAATTCATTCCTGCGTCTGTGCTACCCAGGGACACTGGGGCCCCCTCCTGAAGGTCTGAGAGGCTCAAAGCCATGCTACACTCCAGGAGTAGGGCCCAGAGTGAGGACAAAGTCAGGAGCTGTGCTGCCTGCATTCTTTTCAACAATCTTGCTTAAGAATTTAAAAAAAAAAAAAATAGGTCCTCACTAACGCTTTATTTTGTCTTTTTGCCTAAATAGCTCTGCTAATTCTTGAGGAACTATTGTTGGAATTACTGAGATACATTATCTCTGCACCTCGACAGCCCAGGTCAGTTAAACTCAGTAGCTGGGGTTCCAGAAGCCGTCAGGCTGGGACTGCGAGCCCGCAGGGACTAACACAGCAGGCTGCTCAACAGCTCTTATTAAAGCAAACAAACCTCTGCATTTCCAGCATCTCGCTGGCTTCCAACGCTCCTCTCAAGCTGGTCAGGCAGCACTGCCTCAGCAGCTGCAATACAGATGGAACCTGAGAGTACCCAATCTGAAATTTACTGTATCAGAAATGGTCGGCAGATCGAAATATTAGCTGAATTACAGATAAAAGGTACTATTTATGAGAAGCTTATCAAGAAGCCAGCTTTTAAAAGGAGACTCAAGCCCCTTGAAGTCTTTCGCATTGACTCAGTTCAGTTTAAACACAGTATCTACATTAATGTGTATGCCTGCATGTACTGACCAATGACTGCCCATGAAATCAGCAGCAATAGACTGAAACACCGAGTTGATTTATAAAGTTGGAGGGTTTATGATTGTTTATAATATTTACTGAAGATATAACCAGTAAATATAAAGGATTAAAGATGCTTTTAGATTACGTGAGGTATACTGCTGATTTAAAAGAGAAAATTAGAATGTAGTTTTCAGTAAGTAATCAAGGTTAATATTAATATCTAAATGTGTGTGAGAAAAGGACAGACAATGATAATTATTACCACCGAAGAGCATTTTGATTAAATGATGCTTAGGTAATTAAACACAATTATTTGAAACCTTTCCATTTCCAACTTCAGTATGACTGATTAAAATGTCACGTAGAAATAACAAGGTCCTGTATTAAATAAACCATGATTTCAATATCACAACCAAATTTTGTCTCCAGAACAAAGAATTTGGAAATTATTTCCCTCTTATCCATTCCTGTGTGTTGAATTATTAAAACTGAAACTCTGCACATTCCATATTATCTGGTGTAGGAGCAGTACAAGAGAAGTGGCCCGTCCATGGCTGGGCAGAGGAGAGGAGCCCAAGCCCTGCCTTCTCCCCCCTCCTCCCCCCTGCACTCTGCCCTCCTTGCTGGGCTCTGTCTCCCAGCAGGCAGCTCCACGGCCACACTCTGCCCTCACTCACCACCTTTGGCTTCATGGTGGACACGGCGCAGGTCAGCGGCAAGTGCTCTGAAAACCCCTCACTCCAGCAGCACCGAGGCGTCTCCTGCAGATGCCTCCCTGGGCAGAAGTGGGACACGGTGAGTCTGCAGCCCCAGGCCAAGGCTCTTGATTTCCACAGCTCCTTTACGGCCAGGAGACACAGGGCCAACAGCTCTGCAGCTCAGCAGGGCTGGAGCAGAGCCCAGGCCCAGCCCCTGAAGGGCAGTGGCACCCCTCTCCCTCCCATCCTCCCCTCCCGCTTCACCAGTCTGCCTGCCAGCAGAAGGCCTGCAGCCCCACAGCCCTTTCTACACCCACTGGGACATCACCACCACCCACCTGCAGCCTGCCCAACTGCTGTGCAATGTGGCATGGCCACCGCTGTCCCTCCTGCTGCCTGCTGGGACTGCCCACCACCTCACTGCTGCTCAGTGTGCCATGGCCACCACTGTCCCTCCTGCTGCCTGCTGGGACTGCCCACCACCTCACTGCTGGTCAATGTGGCAGGGCCCCCACTGCCATTCCCTGCCCTGCAGCGCTCGCAGAGGGATCGAGGTCTGCGTGCCGTGGTGTGAGCATTGGTGCAGGGTTGCACCAAGCCAGCAGGAGCAATGCACGTTGGGAAGGGTGCTGTGGTGCCTCGACCCTTTCATCCTCACAGCCCTGAACTGGCATTTGGCCAGCAGGGCTAGAGCCCACTACTGGTATGGCCCAGCAGCAGCTTTCTGTCGCCCTGGAGCGAAGGAGAGGCAGGCTGGAGCCATGGCAGAGCATTTTAATTGCTTGCCTACATTTAGACATCTAAATTTAGTTGTGTGCAATCTGGTACCGCAAGACAGCAGAAGGGATTCAAGAGCTCTGAGCTCTAGTGGACAGGATTCCTCTGAACTATTTGAGAGCTTAGGATGAGACGAATCCAGGCCTGGAATTGCTGACTTTCTTTTGTAGGTTAGCACTAGAGATGAGCTTTTATTTTGACAAATAGAGCATTTCATCTTGCAACTTAAACGGTATGAATGAATGCTGAGGAGCTTACTGCATTACACATATCCTTTAGAAACTCCTGAAGACGTCACCACTGCCAAACTGCACCCACTTGTCATTGACAGGACAGACAAAGAAACCAGTGTGATATTTTTGGTCTAAATGTATCAACACTGAAAAAAAAACCCCAAACAACAAGCATCACGCAAACACACCTTTTTCTTCATTGCATTTTCATGTGAGAAATTAGTGAAAACCAGTTCTACTGGGCAATTTTATTTTTTTTCTCCCTAACTGTGGAGCAAACCCAACAAGAGTCTCTAGGGATGCAATGGAGTTTCCCCCTCCCCAGTTCATGACTATGACAGGCCACAGCATTTCAAGTTAACAGGAGGTTGTGGTCACAACATCTGGAGCTATTCCAGAGTAACCTTTAGTTTCTGAAATGAGCACAATGGTTTCTGTAAGTGCTCATTCATTTTTCATATCCCAGGCTGTCCTCCATTCTGCATTTAAACATATTACACTTGAACTTTAATGGATATCTAAGGCTTTAATGGAATTTCAGTGAACTGCACTTTGTATTTCCCCCAAAAGGAATGATTCATTAGGAGCTGAAGCCAGACTCCTTTTTTGTTCAGGCTAGTAAGAAGCCAGCCTAGAGGTATATTGTATTAATTCCTAATATAAATGAAGTTAGATGGCTATAGAGCAAAATGATTACTTATGCTGAATATGAAAAGAGGCATAGTAGAGAAAATATGAAACAGAAGAGGACAGAAGAGAAAATATGTTTCTGCAAACTAGGGAATGAGATGGGAGGGTAGAAAGTTGTAGAAAGATTACAAAAAGAAATGCAGTCAAACCATAAGCACTATTTTCTTCAAGATACCTTCAGCAGAATAGAATTTCATACCACAAGAGCTTAATAAATGCAACAGAAAAAAGCAAACATACAGGTGAAAGATCACTTCAGTAGTCTGGCAAATTAAACAATTAAAACTTCTTCAGTACGTTCTTTAATTTGACTCCAGTCACAGTCACTGCAGGAGCTGTGCTGATATCCCTACTTGGAATAAATACACTTGATTTTTTTTTAAAGTACATTTCATAGTGTATTTCTTCAGCTTTTTGGTAGAGTGGGCTTAATAACAGAGATGGGTGCATGCCACGGTAGATCAGCATGCAGAACTTTAATTACAGCTATGCCATTTTTAAGGCCTCCAATCTTATTAAAAACGCCATTATATTGGAAAAGCTTGATTGCATCAATTGTGTAGCTATTCCTTCACGTCTTGGAATGCACGTGTTAAAGGTGACACTATTTATCTCCATTTTCTAGTTCATCAACACGTCACAGAATTTTTATTAATAACCTCAAATGTGTAGCATCATATCTTAAAATACTAATTAAAGAGGTGGTTTTACTGGCAAAGAAATGAAAAAGCAAGAGCTTTCATATGCAATCATGAGGAAAGGGGGTACAAATTTCCATTAAATGTTTGCACAGGTTTAGACTTCTAATGCACAAGACACTTCTCGTGTCGACTCTCTCCCATCTCCTGAATGGTTATAACTTCACAATTTTCATTTTAAAGGTTGCAACTTTTTGAAAGGCAAAGTTAGACCCCATTTTAGTAGCAGCTTATTTCAAAACACCTCCAAAGGAAACCTCTCTTTGCGATGGAATTGTACAAAGCTGACATGGAGCAAGGAATGTAAATGCACTTTGTCTTTACCGAGCGTGGGTTGCCCTGGCCCAAGCCCAGATCAGCAGCCCCACAGGCATCTCCCTGGGTACGGGGCAGCAGCAACAGAAGGTCCCGTTTAGATCAGTAGTGTTTTCGTAAGCAATTTTACAATGTCAGTCATCACACGCAGACCAGGGTTTCTACTACAAGAAATGTTTGCCTTCAAGGTGAACTAAGTGATAACAGAGAAAAAGGAGATTGGCAGAAGTTCAGGTTATTGAACAGTTAGTTTCATCTTCTAAGCCGCAAGTCGAAAACATCTCGGCTTTCAGCTTTGTTACAATGTAAGAAATAAGGGCAAGAAAGTTCAGAACTTTTTCTTGCCTGTCACTCAGCCAGATCAACAATTAGAAAATCAGGCTATGATTTTCTAAAGAGTACCCCCGAGGGATGTGAGTTAATCATCTCGCCTAGAAATGCCAGGAAACAGAACCATTTCATTTCTATACCTAATGAGAAGCTGGTGTTGTATGTCGGCAGGATTAGCCCGGGGTATGTGACCTACTCGTCCAGGTAAACTCACAGGGGTCATGCAGATCACTTGGCCAACACACATGATTTATGTAACGTTCTCCGTATCCCTTGATTAACACACATCCTTTAGGCTGTGTCTGAACCCAAAGTGCCTTTCTGTCCACAACATGCAATGTCTCCGATGTCGCGTGGGGAGTATGCAGGATGTGCTCTGCAGAGTACCCAGACCTGCTGTAACCACAGCCCCTCATGCTGTGCGTGGCTCAACAACTGCTGGGCAGCCTGTCAACCCTTCAGAAAACAGTGCTCACCTCTTGTCACCCAGACGAAATGCCCAAGCATGGCCATGGTATAGACACCGAACACAGTGTCGTTGCCTAGTGACATGTTGTCTTGGGTTTAGCCACCATTACGTCCTGCAAACCCTCTTCAAACAGGTTAATTCCTGTTTGACTGTTCCCATTATGCTCTGCCTCTCTAACAGTTGTTACACAGAACTGCTACCCATCAATACTGACAGACCCAAGACTGTAGCCACTCATCTGCCCTTTGTCCAAGACACCATTTTGTCTGGGAGGGTTTTTTCAGGACCTAGCCATACAAACTGCAGTGTAACTCACTGTGTGTGTTAATCACATCGATTTCTGCCACATCTGAGCAAATGGCTTGGGCGAGATACACACGCAGATGTTTGGTTGCTGGCCCATCCCTCAGTCATCAGGAAAGAAATCAGGGACAGAAGGAAATTCAGGCAGGAGCCACAGTGAATTAAATAAGCAGGAGCAGTGGCGAGTGAAACAAAGCATGAATAAATTGGCATCAGTGATGGAGAATCTTCTTCTGTCTGAGAAGCATGAATAATAAGCCCATCTTTTCAGATGAAAATGTTTTTAGAGTACTATTTCAGAGGCAGACAATGGCCCACTAATCTGGTGGTTCAAGAGGCAACCAATCCATTCTACTGTTGCACAAATGGAAAATACTCTCAATTGCCTACTGCATTCATTCATTCATTCATACCTGGAATTACTCATTATATCCCAGGAAAATAGCTGTCCCTGAAGGAACCATCTGCATGGGGCACAATAATGGCTGCCTGTTCACCTCCATTTCCTTCCCAGAACTCATGCTGCAAAACGTCTGCCCCAGTCTTTCTTCTCAGCAATCCCCCATGACAGCTTCTATTCCTCAAAGAATGGCCTTGAGGGGATGCATGCAACAAAGAGTAATTCCCCAAACAACCAAATATGACACTGCAGGGAGAAAACAGGTCTTTCCAGAGAAAGGTGGACAATTTTTTCAGGTAATAGGAGATTCATGGATGAATAATATAAGCAACTAGATATTGGTTCAGGTGCACACAGAATAACAGACTCATTTGCTGCATGCAGCACATTTACCTGTGAAAGTAGAACTTAAAAATCTCCTACCATCCCTAGAATCTCTCATCCCTAGCACTAACTGCTAATTAATCCCTCAGTTAATTGGCTTTCTTTAGATTTGCTCCAAAATATATAAATAATACTAGCTTTAATATATCACAGGAAGATATTACTACAAAGAGAATCCCATAATGAAAAGAAAGCAACCTGGGATCTTTTGAATTTGTCTTGTCATTCACTTCCACAAAATGAGTAATTCCAAATTTACTAATTCACGCCAACTTCTAGGGATTAATCCTAACACATCTCCCATCCTGAAGTATAAATCTTATCAGAGATTACTGCTCAACAACACTTGATCTTCTACTTCATTTATATCAGTCAGATTCTTTGAGTGATCTACTCCAGAATGCAGGGTCTAAAGGCAAAACCTCTAATAAAACAGCCTCATGTTTGGGGGTTCTTCTTCTTTCTGCTTTATCTTTAGACACTGCTTTGCCCTAGAAATTACTTCTTACACATCACCATCTAGTATATCCAGTGCAGTATGTCCTTCCATTTCCAGATGCTCCAGAGACAGATCCCTTGGATCCCTGGAAACAGCACCTGCCCCACACCCTGTTATTTGTTTCTTTGGGTTTGGGGTTTTTCTGGGGGAGGTGGGGAGGGGGAAGCATAGTAGTTTGTCTATGTGAACGATCGCTTGTATTTTCCCTTCAAGTCACAGTAGCTATCTAATATTAGGTAAAATTTTTTGCCTTACTGACATGAAAGTAATCGTTTCACTACTGATAGACATTGTACTGTATTTAAGGGGCTGCTGCAGCTTCAAATCCCCAGTCATAGAGAGCAGTGAGACCAGCACTCTCTGTCATCCTGGGGAGCCCAGCCGTGCCTTCAGACAGGCCAGACCCTGCACTAGACAGCTGGGGGAGACATGGGTACCTTCCCGTGAACCATTTCCAGGAACAATTACTTGGATGTGCAGCTCATGTGGTCAGGAAAACTGGCCAGACCAGGTTATGGGTCTATCTTTCATCCCATTAACTCCATTTCGATGCATATTCTTTGACAATGGGGTAGATATTGAGCTGGCAAAGTGAAAAGTATGAACTAATAATTTTGGTTATTCATTATACTGCTGAGACAAATGTGACGAAGAACAAAAAGCAGAACTTAATAAACTAGCTGGCAATGCTAATCTGGTGTGAGTTTTGAGCATTACTCAGGAAATATGAGCACTATGAAATGAAAAACTGAAATGAAAAGTGAAATCAGAAATGCTTGCTGTGTGGTTACAAGAAGAGAAGAAGGGAATTGTTCTCTAATTAGCAGACGTGAATTTGGGCAATCTGCCCTCCAAGGCACCAGGACTTTGCAGTTCATTACATTCTCAATGACTCCTATTATGAGTATGTCCTTTTACTCACTCTTTATTGTCTTGACCCTTATTATAACAGGTTCATTCATTGTTTCAAGATCAGGGTTACCCTGGTGTTCACAGACTAGTGCTTTAATCTAAGCTGAATTGTTGCATCCAAATTCTTGCAGATAAGGAGAATCCCAGCGAAGAGCACAGCTACAGAGACAATAATCCTGAACGGGAGAAAGAAACCTCTCCAAGTACAAAAAAAACACGTCAGAAAGAACAAATTAAAGGAAGATTTACATTGATCACTGTAGGGTTAGACCTTTCCATTTCTCTATTATATTGATATCACAGGTTTAGGATCAGACTGTGGGGGCCTCATAACAGAGACCTGAAATAAACTGCCCAGCTGTGCTTCCCATGGGGAAGCGTTACAGTTTGTAAGCTGGGCAGTCCAGTCCACTCCACTCTCCACCAGAGCTCCACAGAGGACAACACAAGGCAACACACGATCCATCTTCAGAGGGCTTTCAGCATGTTTGGAACATGTGCAGTGGCTGACAGAATGCTGTCAAAATGCTAAGCACTGAATACTCAGCTTACACATTCAATTTTTGTGTTCTCTGAGACTTCAAAAGTCCCTCTCCAACTGATTTGCACCAGTGTCTTCTCTGTTTAAAAGCTGCTAGAAACCACAGATTTATAAAGGTACTTTGAATTCTCAGTACAATGGGAAATTATTTATGCACATACTGAAGAGATGAAATTTTACTGACTTAAAAGCCTTACTAGTCTATATTGACACTGACTTAACACGGTCTATCAGAATTGCATACAAAGCATAAGTGATGATAGTAGCTTATAGCTTCATTCTGGTTTCCTTTGGCATTGACGAGTCGGGACCGGTTAAAACGTTCACAAGTACTGAACACTAAAGAACTCTGAGAAAGCTTCTCACCTTAGTGAAAAATATCTTGAAAGTTCCAAGCAAGAGAACATGAACGTACAGAAAAGTAGGCACCAGCAATCCTAAGAAGCCTGAACTAATCATAAAAGCAGAGAAAAGGAAGACTTACTTTTTGTATTTCTCATACACGTGTATTAAATCTCACCTACTAAACATTATCGAAGCATAAGAAAGGAAGAATGTCTGCTCTTTATGGTTAGCAACACTTTGCCCACGAGACAGAGTCCTTTCAGATAGGTGCTGGAGAAGTCACGAGGTAAGCATGGACCCCTGTGGGGGTTTTCTTAAATCAAAAAGGAGAAGTAAGCAGTAACCTCGCTGATAACCTAATCACGTTCTGAAAATATGAAAACTTATTAACACTAGATAAAGTCCAGCTAAGGTTTGGGTTGTCTGAATACATCCTGCTCCAGCACAGAGGACGTAGCTGGAGTTTCACATCTTCCACTGTCGGCTCCGTTCATTGTGTAGAGGCAAAAATAACAAATGATGAAATATATTGTCTCATATTAGGAAAGCTGAAGAGCTGGAATAAGAAAACCCCAAGCACTACAGTTGAGGAGTGAACTTACATCTTTTCACAGACACAGCTATCTAAAGGTATATATTATTATGTATACATATTGTAACACCACGGCGAGGAAGGAAACACGGCCATCACCACTTCTCAAAACAATTCCATTTTATGCAAAACACACTCATGCAAATTTTTACTTCCATGAATGTAAAATTATGCCAGCATATTAATTAATGCTAACACTGATTCATCAACATTGCAGTAAGAGGGTGTGCGAAGATTTATTTATGATCTTCTAACATATTAGCCAGCAAAGTGTTTGTTCCAAAATGCAGTCTTGCACAACGTGGTAGAAAACCACAAGGGTAATTTTGCTTGTGTTTATATTGATTTTTTATTTTTTTTTCCACTGAATGTTAATGAATTTTAAATTGTCTCGGTTAATTTTACTTTTTAATTATGGTGCAATATGAACTTACTGGAGCTGATTAAAAATTGATTCACTCATTCTTTAGTGAAAGTTGTAGTCCCAAATTCATAAATTAGAATGGGCTTATTTAAAGTGCAATTTAAGCTTTAAAGAGAGAAAGTATAGAGAGTCATCTTAAAGAGTTTTAAAGTCTTAAGTAGTTCTTACTTTTATGTATATGATGTATGGGTACAGGTAAAAATGTCCTTTCACTAAAATCCTGATTATATAATTTTTGTGTGTGCAGCTACACATTTCATAAACAAATTAGTGTGGTACTGCCAGGACAATCTTTCTTCAAGAAAGACTGGTTTCGAGCTGAACTTCTAAGAGAAAGCAAAGTCATCACTGTGGAATGTATGCCTAGTTATATATGTTAGCATTAAAGCAGAGTGGTCAAGTGGTACACAGGGAGGAATCCTAATTACAAGAAGTACAAGACCAACAATCTTGCAACTCTAGGGGGAGAACCTAAAACATAATGTAGCAACCAGTGCTGTGAAAGGATTTTGAGATATATATAGATATATACATAAATAAATGCTCTACTGACATGGATTTAGAAACCATGGAAGCAAGGAACAAGATGGCTGATAGTTCCTATCTGTAAGCAGCCCACAAAGTGGGAATGATTTGTTACAGATATTACCATCGTGCTATATACAAGGCATAAGCAAAAAAAACAAAAAAAAAGAAACCAAAAAGATGTTCAACTTGGTCTCAAGAGAAACTTGCATTTCAGCCTCTCTGAAGAGAGGAACTAGCAGGTACATATAAAAACTTAATCCCCCAAAATAACTAAAAAACCTGTCCCAGTGTGAAACACCACATCCTTTCATTAGCTGACTGGCACAATAAAATAGAAGGAACAGAGCAGAAGCCTTGAGGAGAGAATGACAGATAGCAGACTCATCCTCGGGCTAAGCCATGAGGTGAGTCACCCAGCTTAGGAGGCTGGGGACACAGATTTGTCCAGCCCTGGTTCATCTAGCCCTGTTTCCTAAGCACTCAGAGACACCGGAGACTCCTCCTTTCAGGTTTTTTGCCAAGGACTGGGGTTCCATTGGAAAACAGCAAGGCTAGTGTTTCTGCCCTAACACCACAAGAAGCCAGGGTAGCAAGTACAACTGAAGCATAAGATACAAGAAACCTTCCTCAGGAGGTTTGCACCACAGAGTGAGAACTGCGTAGGGGTTATTCCCACTTCAGAGAACTTCATTCCAGATTATATTTCGTCCACATTTCTTTGCATAATACAGTATTTTAACACTGGTGTCACAGCACAGTGCTGCTGCACGTTTCTTTCCACACTATTCTTCTGTCATTCGTAACCAAAGATTGAGCTGTGCAATTACTACTGTGCATTGCTCTTACATACAGCTTAACGAAGAATCTCTTTCTGGGAGTCTGAGCTTTCCAAAGAAAATGCCTGGGATATATTTTGAGGGTCCCCTCCCAAGAGACATTAAATAATTTATACTTGAAATACACAGAGATTTCTTATCACTGCTTTCCTGTCGGTGTAGAAGCCAACCTTCAGAACATGAGACATATGCTACCCCCTGGCAGAGCTGACACTGGCATCAGGACAAGACGTTCATGCAAAGATAACCCAAAACAACAACAAAAAACCCCAACAGGGAAGCAGTGCAATGCTGTGTGTTTAAACAGTACTGCTGTATACTACTGCTCCTGTTTCCAAGCGCCAGATTCTGTTTGCCTTCATTACAAAATTTTACTATCCAGAAAAGCAGAGAAAATACATATTTCTGTATGTATATGAGCTATAAAAAATTTTGCCAGTAGATGGTATGATATGAGCTTAAATTTAATGTAGTGGATGTGAAATAAATTTTGAATTTATATGCATTTTATTTAAATACTCACAATAGTGAACATTTAAGAAATTGTCATAAGACTCTGCATTTAAGATTTTGGATAACCAGTTTTAGTTTCTATTCAGAATTCAGAGTTCCTTCTGTTCTGTGTATTACATTTCATGTGAAAACAATTTGTTGTTTTGGTTTTGTTTGTTTGTTTGCTTGGCGTATAATGCATGGTTTGGATAAATTACATCTATTCATAACCCTCACTCCACATATAGTTTGATTACTTTCTTATATATACACCCATGTAAGTGGGCTGTAAATACTGGTATAGTCACCAGGATGCCTCCTGCTGCATGGGGGATAGCACATTTATAGCAAGGCTAATAAGCAGCCAACAATTCCACAGCTTCCAGCACTTTTCTAAGTTACACTTTCGGAGTAACTGACCATTTAGCATTCTCTAGAGCTGACCAAAAATACTTTTTAAAAACATGTTGTATAATTTATATTGACTTCAGAGGGTCTACAAGCAACTACATTACTCTAGTTGTACGTCTGATAAATTTTCCCGACTGCCATTTACAAAAGGTCCATTTACAAAGGAGCCTTCTACTAAAGCCTCTAGAAGACATGGCTGTTTGGTGACTGTGGAGCAGTGCAGAGTAAACTATGCAGGCAGGATTCTGTGTGCACATATATAACTGTATGCTACACATACACAGATTCACACACATCCATATGTATGTATGTGGTTTTATATATATACACATACATACACCACTGCCTGGGAGAGGGGAATTTCAAAATAGGAAGGAATCAATGTGAATATGGATCTGTAGATCCACTACATTTTTTTTGTAGCTGTTCTCAGAGTTTTAGAATCTATTCAGGAAAGTTAAAAAAAGTACAGAATTTAGGCATCCATTGCACTCCCTGACAGTTGTTGGTGTTTAGAGGATTAACTCCTTCGAGCTCCATGGAAAAATCCCTCTGCTAGGATTCGTAGGAGGCTGTTCTTCTAAAGAAACCCCAGTGGTGAGCTTAATAATGTCTTGGCCAAGGGGTAAATTCTTCAAAGCTGTGTAAAAGCTCATGCATACCAATGGAGATTAATGCCTGATCTAGGGTCTGGTTTGATCAGTAGAGAAAGCTCCACAAAGTAAAGAATATATTGGACTGAGCTCTTCATGTATGTTTGTGTATAGTTAGCTAATAGAAAACAATCACAATAAAGACCTGTACAGTTATTAATTATACATTCCAGAGAAAAGTTATTTTAATACTATGTCAATTTTAAATCCAGGTAGGATTTGAAATCTTAAGAGATACAATGATATACTGGAACAATCCTGATTACAGAGTTAATTAGAGAGTAAGTAGTTTATTTTTATTAAAATTAATAATTAATACACCTTAATTGTTGAATAATTACTGTTTTGTCTGCTATATGTAGTGGAAATTATAAAACAGTGCTTTCCAGCTGTGATTTACTCATTTTCGTAAAATGCATGTCAAAGGGTTGTTGTTGAAGCAGTTGTCAAAAATCTAATGCAAATAAAAATGCTGCCAATTTAAAAGGAAAAAAACCAAACCAAAAACCAACAAAACCAATCTTAATAAGTCTGAGTTGCCAAGGCTACTATTTTTCACTTATCACCCACAAAGGGTTCTCTGAAGTTAAGAGTCAGAATAAACTAGGACCATAAGCATCCCAGAAATTGAGGAGCCAGTCCTCTTGTTAACGGTGAAGACTCCAGACAAAAGCTCATGAGCCTTCCTTCACATTTAATTCTAGATGTCACTTTCTTCATGCACATGTGAATAAATGGGAAAATTATTCTCCCATGTAAGCAGAAATGCAATCATCATGGTATCTAAATACTGTGTGTGCACTCTCTAACTCCATTTTCTTAGCATTATTTAGATGTACTCGCTGCTTACACTTGATGGAGAGACCTCCCACACATACCAATTAACCCTACTCTGCAGTTTTGTTCTACCTAGTTGTCCTTGAATTTTTTTCTTGATCTCTTCTGTGCTGTTCATTTGAATTAAGTTTGAATTTCTTCCCAGAAACTGTTTGTAATCTCAAAACTGTATCACTGTTTGTCCCTGTTTTCCCATTTTTAGTTTCCCAAGAGGTAGAAAAGGATTTCCCAATGTAAGCGTATGACGAAGAGCAGTACCTTTCAGAGCATCCTTCTGTTGTTTCTCTCTTCTTCCCCTCACACCAATCACAGCAGTTGCTATCCAGAACTATAGTTTTGGATGAATAAGGGCCTCTCTACACTAAGATGGAAATCCATGTGACTCAAACACTACCTGCTTACAGTATGTATCAAGGTAAAAAACAGGCTATGAAATTCCCAAGGAATGGCATATTCTCTCCTGAGTGAGAATTCAATGGCAGTAAAGTGGGGAGAATCTACAGCCAGCATCATCATAACGAGGATTATTAACTCTAGTGTCAGGTTGGACATACTACACCCCTTTCTGTTTAAATATGATCAGCGTAAGCAGCAATGCAAAATTTATATATATCTACTGAGAACCATTTCATGTCATTTCCCCCAGGAATCATGGAACAGTTTGGGTTGGAAGGGACCTTTAAAGGCCATCTACTCCCAGCCCCCTGCTATAGGCAGGGACATTGTCCCTTACCAGGAATCGGACCATGTTGTCTCCGAAAGCAACCAGACCTAGCAGCCAGAAAAGCAGAGCACAGGGGGATGTGTTCTCAAGCATTTAGGTACTGGGAGTGTTTCCCTGGAGAGACTGTCACCTGGACAGTGACCTTCACTGTCTTCTCCATATCAGAAAATCCAGAACCCTGTAAAAACAGTAGTTAGCTGTGCAGCTGGATTCTCCTACCAAGGAGAGATGGGGGCTGAAAACACAGATTTATGAATCTCACTGTGTCTACGTGGCTCCCTTTCAATTTACTGGATAATATACAACTGGGAGGATTGGTTACACATGGGATACACCAGCTGGGTGTGCAGCCATTCAGAGGGACCTCTAAAGACTGGAGAAATGGGCCAACAGAATCCTCACAGAGTTCGAAGGAAAGTGCCGAGTCCTGTCCCTGGGAAAGAACAAGCCCATGTTTTTTTTATGGGCTGGGGGACAACCACCTAGAAAGCATCTGTGTGGAAAAAACTTGAGGTCCTGGTGAGCAGTAAGCCGACTAAAAGCCAGCAATGTGCCCTTCGAGCAAAGCAGGCCAACAGCATCCTGGGCTGCATGAGAGTGGCCAGCAGGTAGAAGGAGGTGATGCTCCTCTTGTGCTCATCACTTGAGACACACCTGGAGAGCTGGGGTTGGTGCTGGGCTCCCTGATACAAGAGGGGCATGGACTTACTGGATTGAGTCCAGCAAAGGAGCACTAAGATGCTGATGGGCTTGGAGCATCTTCTATCCAGGGAACAGCTGAGAGAGCTGAGACTATTCAGTCTGAGGAAGAGAAGGCTCAGGGGGATCAGAGGGTGTAAAGAAGGCAGAGACAGATTCTTCCCAGCAGTATCCAGTGATAGTGGCCAAGAGAAAAGAGCACAAATGGAAATAGAAGAAATGCTGTTTAAACAAAAAGAAGTGTTTTACTGTAAGGTTGATCAAACTCTGAAACAGGTTTTCCAGAGAGGCTGTGGCTTCTCTGTCCTTGGAGATTTTCACAACACAACTGGACGCAGTTGTGGCGAGTCGCTCAATTGATTCTGCTCTGAGCAGGGGTTTTTGACTAGATCATCTTCAGGGGTCCCTGCCAAACTCAGCCACTCTTCAGTTCCACAGTTCCAAGTGTTCTTATCATCTCTGTAACTCCAGCCAGAGTAATTTGGCTCTCATATCTCCTTGGAGTGTAAATACTTAGGGACAGAATGCAATTTAAGTTTACAGCATGTCTTCCAAATTATAGAATTAGCCCTGCTGTTCATACTGTATCTATATTTCCTAAGTCACTTAATGTGTCCATTAAAGTGAAGCAATATTGCATTTGTCACACTGTGATGCACTAAGTAACTAGTTTAAATTGGTGATGTTCACTAAAGAAAGTGCTAAGATGACTACTTTTTCTGGACTGGAGCAGTAGAGAAAAGCACATATTTGCAAGATGAAAAGCATGTTAATAGAGGCCTGTTTATGACAACACATAATATAAACTGATAACTAACCAGGCTTGCACATATGGCAAATCAAAATTATACTCAAAATCAAAAGCTATGCACATAACTGAGATACATGCAAGATAAATTGAGCACTGTGTAATTCCAGGGACATGTTTTTCTTTTCTTCTGCAAAATGTCTACTTCACTTTGAATGATAACAGAATGTAACTACAAAGCAGAACCAAAAGCAGTGCTGTTCTGAAAGTCCAAGGAGCCAAGCACAAATTTAAAGCAGTAGTACAAAAACCACAACTAAAAGCTCCCGCTTCTCTCCCATCACAACCATTCCAATTCCACTGGTACAAGGCAGAGTCCCACATCATGTAATACTGTTATGTATCAACAGTCTCCCTCTCTTTTGTGTTTCAACAAAGACTGAATCTGCTTCCGCACTTCCAGACGCTGCCTTGTCCAGAAGGTAAGACAGCAAACAGGAGATGTATGACAATATTTTTTTGGATAGGATCAATAACTTCTCATAGAGATTTTAATCAGCATTTTTTTTCCAATTCATCTTTGGTTACCATAGCCCTGGATGACAGTAATGAAGATAAAAACATGCATAAGCATAAAAGCCAGCAGCTTGGACATGCTATGTGACAGAAATGAGATGAATGGTGGCTCAATCTGCCCAGCACTCTGGAAACCTGGACATTAATGCAAGAAGTGTAGGGAACAAACAAGAGAAGCTGAACAGGAATTTCTAATAATAAGTACCTAATGACTAGCACTGCAGAAATTTAGTAGATTAGACCCTTCAAAAAGGCTGGTATGTTCACATATGACACTTGTCTTGAGATCCAAATTGGGAAGTTATCCTTGTTGAAAGTCTGGAAGCTTGAACATAGCTGTTGAACATGTTAGTGTCCACTGCAGCTACTGAACCACAACAGTGCAGTGGAACACACACCACAATTATCCAAGGCACAATACAAGGTAATAATGGAGATCTACACTATCCAGACAATACTTGAAGAAAGAATGCAGTACAACATGGAAGTGATGGTGGCAATAAATATTACAGATATATGTGCACATACCAAAGGCAGAAAAAACAATCAGTGCAGACTGTTGCCTACTTAATCAATAGAGAGGAATTGACTGAGATTAAGGTGAAATGCAGCTTGGATGACAATGACCATGGCAGCATAAGAGTTAATGAAACTTAGGAAAGGAAGGAGGCTGGATATCAGAACAGAAACAAACAGCCTTTAAGAAAACAGAGTTCAATAGCTAGATACAAAAAATCCCTAGGCAAGAGCTCATATGATGGGGAAAAAGAATTACAAAGAGTGGCGGTTCACTAACACACAGAAGCTGAAAATAACTAAATCAGAAGCTCCAGACCAGTGTCAGGCAAAAGAAGGAAGCATAGGAAAAGTAGAAATAGGTCACTTTTACAAAAAATACAGGAGTGTGTGGAATGAAAATTAGAAAGGTCAAAGCATAAGACGGAAAGAAGTCCGCAATGAAATGAAAGCCAACAGGGAATTAATGAAGGTGTTCGCAGTAAGAGATGTGTCAGGTGAGTACTGACTGGAGAAGGAAAGCTATAGGAATGCCAGGACTGTTCATGTGCTGCATAACAGTTTTGCTTTAAAATGTTAACTGCAATTAACTGATGGTTAGAACCATTAACACTGCAGAAGAGAGTAAAATACCAGCTTAGAGTAAAGAAAACCAGGTTAAAACAGTTCAGCTACTCGTAGGGACTGATGAATTCACTCAACTATTTGCAACAGTTCAGACGTATTAAAGCTCATTAGATACCTGTGAGGAATTCAAAACTCCAAAAGGTAAAATACAACATGTCTCATTAAAAAGGAACACTGGAAACATAAGCCAATCAGCTACAGAAATATGACTGAAATAAGTGAATTTACCACCCCCCCCAAACTGCTCACAAATAACAGCATCTGGACAGTAACATGGTTATGCCCAAGAGCTAACAGGGAGTGCTCGAGGACGAAGCATGTCAAACTGATTTTCTAGTTTTCTTCTCTGACAGAGCAACACATCAGGTGGATGAGGAAGAAATGTTGCATAATCAATTTTAGTAGAGCTTCTGACATAGCATATTCTAATAGGTGAACAGGGGAAGTACAGCTGTCACACAAGTCATTAAGAATAGGTACAAAAACGTCTGGGTAACTGCGCTTATCAAGCAGGTAATCCTAAAACATCCTCATTGGAGACAGAGAGGTGTATTTGTACGTCTGGTCCTATTCAGTACTTTCATTATTACTCTCGATAAAGGAACAGAAAGTACATTTATTAAATATCAACCTCCCAGCAAAATAAGACAGCCACCATGTACACTGGAGAAGAGGTCTGGAATTCAGTGAGCTCTGAAAACCACCGAAACTGAAAACCACTCCGAAACTAAACGTTTAAAACCACACAAATTTGTCCATGAATGAAGCATGAGAAAGTAATGTCATGCTGTTACTAACATATAACAAAATAAGTTTGAAGTGTTTGTCTCTGTTTTAATAAACAATTACAACATTGAAACATATATGTATAACACAAACTTAAACCACAGCATGTAAGCATACACATAAACACACACACACACTAAATAATGTGAGATGTCCTTGTCATAATGGTTCTCCTTTAGCCACCACTGGCAAAACTTCAGTAAGAATACTACTGCTGCAGTGAAGCAAATGAAGCTGTCAGCTGTGCTTTAGCAATGGCAGGGACAACCTGAGGTGGATAACCAGAGATCTGGGAAACAACAGAGACTGGAAGAATAGGGAATGCTTCAACTGAACAGCTAGAGTACATAAGGGAAAGAGTAATGGCCTTAAGGTACACTAACAGATCCATTCAGAGATTGAGAAAAAGTCCTGGTAGTAATCAAGGAAGAGAGAAATTAAGTGCCTGGGGTGTAATCATGGTATAGCTATCACTGGAGGATGTTACAAACAGCTTATACAAACATTTGTCAGGAACTACACAGCTAGAATTTATTCCACCTTGAGGATCTCCCAGATTTTTGTTTCCAAGATTCTGCCATCAAGAGTCATCACTAACATAAGAGATAAGGCACTCATATAAAACAAAGGGGTTCTGGCATCAAGTTTCTGCTCATACCTAGACAAATAAGTATTTAACAAGGCCCAACTTCCAACCTGACCATCTGCATCTTACACAGATACCCTAGCTCCTAAACTATCATTTCACTGGGAGTCCGGGGGGTTCTCTTAGTCATTTACCTCCAAGAAATTTCTGCAGCTCAAAAACTTCACAAGAGACTTTTCATTTGAGCTGACAGGAATTTTGTGCACGTTCTTGTAGCTAACCGACTGACCCACAGTAACAAGCTTTCAGCCTGCGATTCCTCCCCATCTGACTTCACTCACTGAACTTGCAGCTTCCTGTACTCCTTTGGGTCTCCTGGGATGGGGACAAACATCTCAGTTGGTATGTACAGAGTCTGCCCAATTTCCCTGGACTAAACAGACTCTTACACAGCTATACACCGGTGGACTGAGCCCCAGCGTTCAGAAACCACTTACCTCCGGCACTTGCAAACTGAAGGAGGGCATCACAGTCTGGCCTTTTACATTTTTAGCTTACACTTCAGTTCTCATCCAACAGAGATGCAAGCTTGACACCTTACAGTAATTTTATGCATATTCAGATTGTATTAACTATTTTTAGCTGCCTTTTTAACTGAAGTGTGTGAGTAAGCATATTCTGCCAAACTGCAAAGTTCAGCAATGCGTTACAAGGCAGAAGCTCCTTTGAGGTTTAATGCAGTCTTTTCCCAAGCAGCATGATTTCAATCCAAACTCTCAAATATTACCAACTCACTCTGTGTTCTCAAGGCAACAAAAAGGAAAAACCCCAAACCAAACAACAAACCAAAACCAAAACAACAAAACCTCTCATTAACTCAAGTTTGACAAGCCACTTCCATTATTAATGTGATGTAAAGTTTCTCTCTGATCACTGAATTCTGAGTGCGTTTAGCAACGACACTCCACCCTTCAACCAGCATCGAGCACATGGCTTTGAATGGAAGTAGCTTAGAGGCTCCTGTTGTTTCAGGTTCTCTGGGAGCGACAGCATTGCCAGCTATGCAACGTTTGCAGCATTCAGGCAAGGCTAGTACAAACCTTGCTGTTACTCAGAAAAGGCTTACAAAGGCTGGGCTGGATCCTGAAGATGATTTCTGAGCCCAAATGCCGTAACACACAGAACATTCTGCTCCTCCTTCCTGCTGCAAAGTGAATGTCACCAGCATGCTTGCTGAGGAGCAGCATATGGAGGCTGATAGAGGGAGGAGAATGAGATTATGCTGAAGTGATGAGGAAAGGCAAGCCCAGCATATAAATTGACTGAAGCTAATGAAACCACTAAAATGTAATCACTGCCTAGGGAGGTTTTAGTAAGGAATGATGGGAGGAAGGGCTTGTGGTCTTGCTAGATGAGTGCTAATATGGGAACCACAAACGTGTCATCCACCAAGAAGCCTCAGAATCCTGTACTGCAGAAGTTTTCTCTAGTAATTCTGCATGAGAAAATGACCAAGTAAACGCAGAGAAAACTCAACTAATTCTACAAAACATATTTTTTGGAAGAATTTGGACAGATTCAAATATGAAAACCATCTAACTTTATCTCGAGGTTCTCTGTTTGGCATAAATCCATAAAATCTACAGGAGTCTTCCAAGAACGGTTCTGCAGTTCAATCAGCCCTGGGATGATCCTTGAATTTTAGCTGAGACACAGAATGGTCTTCCTTGAATTATTAAACAAAGTAATCTTTTTTTTCTTCTGTAAAATTATAAACATTGCTAAAATACTGCAAGATCATATTTTATTTTATCACATTTTAATGAAAAGTTCTGTAAAATGTCAATTACACACTTCCAATACTATTTCAATACCACATTGTTTAAGGTACTATTTCAAAGTAATTCCTAACTAATTACAAATTATACACCTATATATGATGTAAATAGTTTCAGCCAGTAGGAAGAATGCTATTTTATAATACATGTAACTCAAAGTAGCATCTCAATCAATATGGCATCTCTTTCCACCATATATATACAATCAGAATTTTAAATTATATGTTTGGTGTTTTCATCTAAAGTTTTGGCAATAGTCAATCATATAACATAGAATATATATAATTTATGCAGACTTACAACACAATTAGAAACACTCTAGTTTGATTTTGCACATCATAATTTTGCCTCTCTAGGCAGTGATTACATTTAGTGGTTTCATTAGCTTCAATCATAGGAGTTCATTAGGATTTTTTGGAATACCATTTTAAAAATAAATTTTCCTTAAGTAGAAATACTTTTTGTTACTCCTTCACGTTTCTGGTTCTTAAACCTGTTATTTTTCTTTATTTGTACCATTTTTTAACCTCCGTGAAGCTCTTCACCAACACAACTGCCCCCTCAGCAGTACCTGCCCAGCGAGGACAGGCAGTGACTGGAAATGGCCCTGTGTGACTGCAGAAGGAACCCTGCGGCTCAGCGCGTAGCTGACATCTGCCAGCTCAGCCCCAGACTTCAGCTGCTGCCCAAGGGGAAGGTACCCCGAGCCCTGCCGGACCCCGGCTGTTGCCCTGCTGCTGTCCGAGCCCTGCCCAGCAGCAGCCACCACACCACAGCGGGGTGTCCCCAGCACCCTCCCAGCTCCCGGTGCACAGCACAGCACTGGGAGGAAAGTAACTCCACCTCAGTCAGACCCAGTACGGGAAGGGAGCACCAGAGACTGAAATCACTCATGATGTTTTCTGTCCCAGACAAGTAGTTTTATGTTTCCAACAGGAGTAGTACTGCAATTGTATTGAACATTATAAATAATAAAATACCCCAAACTGAATAGTTCTTAAAACTTCAACACAAAGAAGAAGGTTTATCAGCTGCTGTAATGATAAACCTACGATCAGCATTTTAACATTTCAGGGCTGTGAATTCCTTTATCTAAAAGTGCATCTTTTCAAGGGAATGTGGGCAGAAAACTCTCTGTTTTATGTTACTGTCTGCAAAAATACTGCTTTAGAAATCCCTTCATCTTCATAGATACTTCTTTACGGCATTTTTCTTTAATTATCTGAGATGTAAACATTAGAGAAAGGACTAATTAATTAGAAAATCTTTTGCACTAGACACCTGACGTCTGGAAAAATTAGTATTTGTTACTTAGAGGGTCTGGGATCTGATGAAAGGAGGTAATTTGAATTAACTGCAGATAGCTCACATTAGTGGATAATTAATTTTCATCATATGTTGTCCTAGATTTCATTAGACAACGGTTGTAGAGTAAACATTTCTGTGTTAGTGAAAGGATGTCAGAATTCAGGTCAGATTACGACTCCTCAGAAACAAAAAATAAAGCATGCCACAGCAAGCATGATCATAAAGGAAAACCAGAAAGGAGAAACTTACTGAGAATTCAAAGCACTATTTTTGTGGAGGTTTTAATGATTTCTATTGGAAATTAAGGCAATAGGACCCTCATCTCTGTGAAGATATTCTAAAACCTATGGGATTTCCAAACAGCAGAGGAATAGCATATCTGTTCTTTTAACGTGATAGCTACAATGATGAAATAGCAGGGTTAATATTCTTAGAACACAGGACAGCACACTGTATTTTCTTCATCTAAGTGCTTATACTTTCAGTGTTTCATATAACAACTTATAAGATGAAGACTTTATTCAAGGGTTTTTTTTACATTTGCTTATTTATGTGCAGACGATAAGAAAATTTTGTCTAATAAAAATTACAGAGTGTACATAATAAACCTATGCAATTGCTGTCTTGCAGACAGACACCACAAGAGATAAGACAAACAATTAAAATGAGGTTACCAGGATATATCCTGTGGGAAAAGTGTGATTAGCATGTGAGCACATGTCCTGCTGGAGCATTAGTTCATGGGAATTCCAGCGACCGCTAGCTGGGATGTAGCAGTACTGGTAATTCACTCCAAGGCATCTGACTGATGACAACCCTATCAGCAGTGTCTGCCCTCATTTTGTTTCTATCCTCAGAAACAACCTTAATGCATAAAATAGAAGAAACTCCTACAAGGCAACCTTAACTAATCATCTACAGTGGAGATACACGTCAAGGATGAAGGAACAGTCATGTTGTTGCTCACACCAATGAGGAGGTGAGGCATAAAGTGGTAAAACATACACTGATCAATCAGTGTTTAAAACTAAGCGCTGGAAAATTTTCTTAGGATAAATGCAAAGGATTTGCTTCACTTGAGTCTGGAGGAAGCAATCAAAGTCACTGGTGTATACTTAAACATATATTCAAAGCTCTATCCTCTCAAAGCCCCCAGGTCATTTTTATGGATGCCTTGGGCCTCCCTACCCTCCAGGTGACCTTTTCAGACACTAGCCATACACACACACACACACACACAGGATTACTGGTGGGTCTAAGTGCCTGATAAGCTTCAATACACTATCTACTGGGTTCAGTTTCAGATCTGGAACTTTGCTCCTTGCTAGTTTGAAAGCAACTGTGTTCAAAAGTCTCAGACATCTACTACATATGAAAACCCAGAAAGTTCTAAGACAGAACTGACTTGAAAACAGCTCATTCATTACGGATCGCAGTAGACAGGGAGACTTTTTCTGCCTAGGAAATAGAAAGCCTCCTTATCCAAAGGAAGACAAGCGAGAAGAAGTTTAACTTCAAAAGAAGATGGATCTATGAACCTGAAGGAGAGGGCAAGTTCTGCAGCTTCCTGCAGGTAGATGAAAATAATTTGAAAGGAACTAGAATGTATTGTTGAAGAATAAGTATGCAGACATTGGAACAGCTAGAATAACTCTGTGCCTACACAACATGTGTCTCATGAGCTGAAATAACCATATTGAAAACAACATAATCCATCTGCCCTCATAAACCTCAACCCAAGCTATTCGCAATATTCTCTCCTTTATCTAATCAAACTCTAATAAAACTGTGATGTCAAATTAGTTGACCTGCATTTTACTGGGGTTTCACTAAAAAATGAGGATGCCTCAGATATGAAAAAAAAAAAATCACTCACCAGCCTTCAGCAATGACTCTTCAGGTTTCTCAGCATCCTATTAAAAAAAAAAAAAAAGCAGGTCACTACAAATTATTTTATGTGGAAGGTTAAGTTTTTTAGAATAACATTAATTATTGTATTTAAATATCTTGCAAATATTTAAGGAAAATATGTTTACCACCTTTTGGGAGAGTGGACAAAAAGTAGTAAATGTGTTTTCAACTGTGCAGCTCCTCTTTCAGTCCTGTTTGCAGACTACAGTCTCTGAATAACTGGGTCCAAGAAAATGACAACAGCTCTACTAGATTTACAGGGGAAGCCCCTAGCAGGTGCAGAGCCATAACTACTGTACATACACATATATGTTGAAAAAACATACATATAATTCTATCTATTTCTCTAAGTAAGTTTTGCAAGTAATTTGGATAACAAATTGGACATTTGGCCTTGAGAAACATCATATTCAAGCTGTGAATGTTCCTGGTCACATCCCTCACAATATATAAAATTCTCCTATCAAAAATACCCTTGGATTTAATACATTTTGCATATTTTCCTTTAATTCTTAACCATCCGTGCATTTGTCACAGCTCACTCAGCTAAGAGCTGTCCTTCCTTCTTTAATCATACTTTCTCTATTTGACATATTTGTCATCGTTATTTAGGACACTTGGCAGCATCCAGAATATTTTGCTCACATAATACCATGCAGCACCAATGATTTGCATGGTTTTGGCTTCTGCATCAGTACAGACCTCTGATAAATACTAACTCTCATTGACACCACAATCTGGTTTTCACTAGGGGGTGAAGAGTTTTTCATGACTCTTCTTACTCTTCATCCCTCACTCGTTGGTGGGTCATAACCACTTTGTCATCTTCATAATGCCAATTCCATTTTTTTCCTCCTGATAAGCATCTGTGTTGAGATTCACCTCAGAGTGAAAATCCCACATAATTAATCCCGGTGATTTATTGATGTTTTCATTTCAGATTTCATCATAAACCATGTTGGAGAAAAACTGCATTTCAGCTAGGACTTCCAGATAAATTCAAAGGAGTTAGGTACTCAACTATTACTGCATGTTATGTGGAAATCTCTTTCCTGTCTTCACTGTATCTCATCACTTCTGTACTTCGAGCCTCACCCAGATCTCATCAGGATGACTTTTTCAGACCTGCAGTGAATTCAGAGAGCTTCCAGTCTACCCTGGGAGGCTGGAGAGACCGTCACGTCTGACACTGCAGCATCATGCATCTCCTTTACAGCGCTCTCCCCACTTCCAGGAGCAACTGGTGGTTCTACCCCCGGCTGCAGCTACCCAACTGGACTGACTCTGATGCTGGCTGTTCCATAGGCATAACAGGAAGCAAGATTTCTAACTCTTAGAACTACCAGCAATGTGTCAGTCATGTAAAACCAACTCGAAACCATCGTAGACCCTTCTCAGTCTATTTACTGAGTGATTTTTACTGTTGGTTTTTAAGAAACACATTGACTAATTAGCAAGCCAATCATTTACTGAGCACCTTGTGCTCCAGATATGCCCGACCACGGTTATTTGCAACTGCAGTCCAGTTGCTATGACTACAGCCAGCTCCCATAGGATGGCTGTTTTTAGCTGGCACATCCCAACCACCCAGAATACTAATGAAATGGAAGAGTCCACCTTTATGCACTGCAATTCAAAGATGCATTTTACAAAACTAAAACATTTGCAGAAAGATAGCTGCAAATACAGTTGTCTTGTTTCTCAATAAAGCAAATGAACCCCATACTCTGCAGAAACCTTTTATCTTTCTGTGACATGTAGCTAGTCTTGGATTTTTATGTGATTTGTAAAAAACAGTTAAAATTATGTAGCTTAACAGAAATAGATATCTATATTTCTAATACACAATTAAACAAATCAAGTTAATAAGGATCCACATTTGCTACATTCAATGGGATTAAACAGAAAAGATTAATATGACAGATTTTACTTGGTTTTGGCTTTCTACAACCAAATCCATGAAAGGTGCTCTGCTGCGTGCTTCTTTACCACAGAACTTCAGCAACAGAGTAACTTTAGCTGACTCAGCCTGCGTTATGGTGATGTCATCATAACAAAGAACATCTATAAAGTGATTTCTACATGGATATCCATTCTGCTTGGTGCTGTTGAGTTGCTCTGGGATACACTGAAACCTCTGATGAAGGTCCACTTGAGTACTGACAATCTTTGAGGCTCTTTGGGGTCATGACAGCTAAGAACTACTGTTATCTTGTATCAGAAAGTATTTAAAAGGTATCTTGTTAGGAAGATGATTCCGAAAGGCTGGCTGTTGGCTATTACCATCTCCATTCCCAGCTGCTACCTAATCTCCCCTACTCTATGGGAACTCATACAGAACAGTCCAGTTCAGATGTTCAGTAGTTTGTGACATTGTCATACATATGCAGATACAGATGTGTCTCCATGGGTCACAACTGTTCCATTTCAAACCTATCGATGAAAAAGACATGTTATCTGTCTCTTTATCATCTACTTGTTTGACAAATTCCTGCTGAAGACAAACAAAAATACCCAGGATTCATATGGATTCCTGAAGATGTATCTGTTGCCTTAGAGATGGCTGACTACAACTCTGTTATCACTGAGGCATCTGTGGATACTATTTTGCTTCAGCAGGCTTTCTGACAGTGATTACACACCAGGAATAGCCAGAACACTGAAAATAAATATAAATTTTATGATTATAGAATCTTACATTTAAGGAATTCTGTTAGTGAAAGAAATACTCCGATTGCACAGCACAGTTAGCTTCAATGGAAGCATTAGCAAAAAATACTGCTTCCATTGTCTTGTAACTTGCCTTTTACAGAATCTCTGTATTGTCTTATAAATAAAAAGGATGTGCTGAATGCCCTGAAAAAGTAAACATTGTTTTGTACAAGTCTATAAAAGATTTTTCTTCAAAAATAAAAAAATGAAATAAAAAAACAGAAACAGACAAAATATTTCACTGTTCATATGCAAGCATCATTAATCAATACCTGCCTTAGACACAAGCCATGTAAGAGAGGCCACTATGTCAGATGTGCTCTTGGAATACTAGCGTGTTGTGAACATTCTATTTCAGAGGTCTAAAGAGTGGATAATGCTCTGAAAGTGAATGGGCAGAACCAATCTGCGCGCTGAGTCACGTCAGGGGATACAGACTGGGGCAGGGGTGGACATCATGACACGCTAAAATAAGAAGATTACCCACTTGCTGCCCAAATGTAAGGTAGTACCATTTACCTGCTAGTTGCTTTTGGGGTCAGGAAACACAAAACTGGATTTGAACTGACTTCTTTTGCAAGAATCACCGCCGGCCTTTGCTATACAGTTTACAGAATCTAATGTTAGTGCAATTGCTAGAGCCACCCAACATTGACCTAATAAAAAAGCATTTTCTACTGGGAGTTAACCCTGATCTTCGAGCGCAAAGCAAGCTACTGCCAGTGCACACGCTGCCTCCACAGATCCAGTGCAGGACTAATTGAGTCCTGTTCCATTTTTATGAGATGACATGATAAATAATTCTCATTTTAGGTTTGCAGGAACCCATTCCTCCTAAGGGACACTCTAAAATCATACAACATCCATAGACAGGCATATCAACACTAACAGGATTAGTATTTAGACATCTTCAGCTTCCACAATGATGTAAATGAAACATTACTAAGATGTGGACACAGGCAGCCTGAAAGTATTTTAAACGGCTGCCTTGTGATCCTGCTCAGAGTATGATAAAGGCAGAGGTGGATAAATAAAAGGGATAGATCTAACCTGAGTTTTGGAAGTGGAACTGAAGAATTAAGAGACTGCACAAGGGTCACTTAAAAATTGTAGCTAGAGACTGCTGTGGCTCCAGTACTGATGGAACTAGAGAATGAATGTGGAAGAGAGGAGGAGCACAGCACCTTCAGACCTCTAACAGAAAATGCAGCTCATTTTCAAAAAAATAAAAGCTGCACCCAACAGCTTTATGTAGCAGAAATAAACACAGCTTATGCAATTCAAGAACACTGGGATGATGAAATCATCTTACCAGTAACTCCAAATATCCTGCGAGACTTGTATTATATTACGTAAGTGATAAATCACCCATTTCTATGTCAGGCTTTTTTAGTGCAGATTCCCAGCCATTTCTCTCTCACTTGGTTTTCACACATACAGGAATCATTACCCTATTTCCCACCATTCCCATAGCAGGTCTGCAGTGGAAAACATGGTTTTAACTAGGTAAAGTTTTAAGTACCCTCTGTTCACATATCACAAGTAATGTGTGCTTGCAGATATATGTGAAGTCTCTTAAAGAGTGAACAGAAACTCTACACTTCTCTACAGCACAATCAACAAGTCAAAAAAACCTGTTTCCATACCAGCATTCCATGTTGCATTCTTACATAATAAAATTTCTTCTTTATTGAAAGTGAAGCAAAAATTGCAGTGAAAATTAAGAGCTCATAACAGAGATCTTACAGTGCCTAATGTATTATAAGCACTTGAAAAATTTACATAAACTATGTTATGGTTTTAACTTCTTCCCTATTTCAGTATCACTTAGTGATTTGCAGTTGGTGATTTGCAGAGCAAAAATATCCATCCTAGCTGTGTGGTACTGAACAGTTTGTACTGTATTATTTCCCTCTAAATAATAATTTTTCATCTGTCTCATGTAAACATGACACAGTGCAGCAAAGCACAGTGGCATACTTCCAACATGCTCTGCGCTCACAAGTAAATCAAACTTTTTTGGATAGAATTAGACAGACTGTACATGTATTAGATGTATCTTTACAGCAGCTTTTCAAGGAATGCAAACTGATGTTCGACATTATCGCAGTGTCTATAGCCAAACGTTAAAACTCGCCTTTAAAAATAAAGTAAAATATGGCCAAGAAAAATAGCAGCAGAATTGGCATGGACAACGTGAAAAAGATCCACAATTTCATAGGAGATTGTTCAGCTGCTACTAGAGATCCACTACAAGAAGGCAGCATTAAAATGTCAGTCCAGTCTTAACTACAGAAGCAACAAATGCCTTAACAAATATAAAGAAAGGTGCCTTCTGAGCAGAGTAAGAAAAAGAAAGATACGGATCTGGAAAAGAAGCAAGCAGCAGAAAACATGAACTTCCCCAAAATATTGAAAAAAAGATCCATTTCTAAAGGAAAGGGAACACAAGTAGAGAGGCAAACAGAAATCTAGTAGGTAGCACATGGAGAAACTTAAAGCAATATCTTAAATAATCAGAACCAGTTTGACAATGTGTTCCCCTGAAACTGTTTGTAAGATCAACAAACATTTCATCCAAGCGTTGAACTAAGAAAGGCAATGGGAAATGGTCTGAGCACTACACCAGCAGTGAATGTGTTGAGACATGTTTGCAATGTGGCTTTGTCCCAAAGGAAGAAACGCAAGAAGGCGTAAAATCCCTCATGAAGGAAAATTCAGAAAAGAACTATATATTTTACCAGCATTTTTAATTTTAAAGGAAAAATCTCTGCTTTTGATTATACTTTTTAATACTAGATTCTCAGAGCAAACTCAGACAAGCCTATCGATTTCACTGGAGCTAGGAGGTTTTGCTGAAGATGAGAAAACATGAGATGAGAGGAAAAACAAAGCATTTATCAGGTGGGTTTGCTTTTTTTAATTATTATAATAAGCTTCTGCACATGTTATAATTAAAATGAGAAAGGAAAATAAATGAATGCTTAGCATTATTCCTAAGTAATACACGTAATTTGACCTAATTAAACACAGAAAAATCATCCTTCCGGTTAATAACCAAAAGGACATGTTCTAGGAAGGATTTTCTTGAGCAACTCTTCAAGCATTAATTGATATACTGTGGCTTGCTGCTGTAATTGTCACTTTCAAGAATTACTTCTCTGACTCCACAGAGTGATGCATTGGAGGTTGTCCAAAACCAGCATCTGTGCTACAGCACTGAAAAAAATGGACTTCCCTGACTACTTGTGTTAGATATTTCACCATCTTCCAGGCAGAGAAGGGAAAAACCCACTCATACTGCCAAGAACTTCTCCAGGGCGTCGTTCTGAACCCAGCAAAGGTTCTGTTGTTCGAGTGTTCCCCAGCCCACGCTGCCAGCCCTGTTGTGCAATTTCAAAATAACCATCTAATAGAGAAAGAGTTCCGTGGTTCAGCTGATAGCAACTGGAGGTACTGTTTTAAATGGAAAATGCTGAAGGCTAACAAAAGAGCTGGAGAAATCTTTTGTTAATATGTTTTGTTGCAACAGCATTTAATTGTGAAAACCTTGAGCAAAGTAAACGACTTGATGCAAAGATTATTCTCAAACTTGACACTTCTGACAGCAACTTCATTTACTTGAGAAGCAAGGGAAAATGTTTCCAGAATGTGACTAAAAATTGTAATTCACCTCATGCCAGATACAAGGTACCAAGTCTCTTAAAAGTTTGCTAGGGTGTGGGTAGGTCTAAACACTGAAGACTGCATCAGGACAAGAATAAGTTCATTTAACTTAAAAAAAGAAATCAGAGAGTTGTGCTGGCTTTAGTAAAGTTTTTGTCCTTGATACTTTCTAGTTCAAAGCAAGGTCAGCTGCCTGAATAACCGCGTATCAAGTCACTAACTAGGAATAGAAGAGATTCAAGTCTAAAAGGGAGATCTACTCTGCTTGATTTAGGACAAGCTTAAGAACCTTTGTTTAAAGTCAGACAAAAACTGTAACTTGAAGCTCAAGATGACAGACATTTCTAAGCCTCAAAGGATACCCCAGAAAAACACTCTTTCTGATGAGATGACGATTACTATACTCCAGAAATAACTGGATTCCACCTTCACACCTCATCCCTGGAAGTGTTTAAGACCAGGATGAATGAAGCTCTGAGCAACCTGCTCTAGTGGGAGGTGTCTGTGCCTAGCCAGAGCAGGGAGGTTGGAACTGGATGATCATTAAAGTCCCTTCCAACTTAAGCCATTCTATGACACCTCTCACCGAGCATCAGCTAGCAGCACTTAAGCACATTTGCATCCCCCCCAAAATCACCCGTTATAACTCTCAACAGTCCAGATGTTTATGCTGCTGTCTATAGTACCTTAAATAGAACATAAGATTTCATACTACTCTCTTAAAAATACACAAAAAAATATCCTCCCTGATGACTGTTAAAATGCAGGGATTGATTCAATTCACTACCTTTTAAAATTTTATTTTACACAATTCACATTTCGTTTCATTGAAAGGAAGCAAACTGCAAGTTTGCCTGTTATTAATAGTGTCTCAATAGTTTCTAAAGCATCATATAGTTCAAATAAAAATTCCTATTACATTTCTAAAGGTACTTTTTTTTTAAAAGAGCTGCTTTAAGGAGACTTGTAGTGAAGGATTCCAGGAACTCCTTCCAGCTCCATGTCAGAAGTTTGAATTAGATTCCAACTGGGCGAGCAAAACCACCTGATAATAACATCTGCTTTGTGATGTGAGGAAGAGGAATTGACACTGACTATATTCCTGCTGCAAGCTGCTGGAGAATCCAGCAAGTGGGTTGATATCATAGAGCATCACTTAGAAAATTATGATAGTAAATCCAGAAAAAAACCACAGTAATAAATCAAAATAATTTTATATACATACACCAAAATATATCAACAGATAAACATATTAAATAATCTAGAGTAAGAGCAGAAGTCTGAAATTATCTGCCCTTCATCTTCTGCACCATATTCCATACAGTTTTCAGATACACTGGTACTCTTTCAAAAAATAAAATGGTTCTGACTTGAAATATTTTCATTAAAAACCCCAAAGAAACAAACAAACCAACTTGAATCCTACTCTGGTTGTCTATCACTTCCTCCCCTGCCCAGGTCGTGCACTTGATTGTTTCAGTTATAACCTGAAGCTTTTTGAAATACACAGCCCTGTACAAATGCCTGCTAAGCAGCAGGATACAAAGTCCTGGTAACTGAGGTAGCTTCCAGTGAGAAGGTAAATGACCAGCCTTGAATCACCCCTGTCCCTTGTGTCCCTACGTTACAGGGCAGATACAGTCAGCAGCGCAGCACAGCACTGGGGATTCCCAGCTACTCACAAGCTGAGAAAGGCCTCAGGTGAGGTCTGCAGCAACAGGACTGGGTGTGCCCTGACGGCCCAGCTCTAGGTGCCAGCTTGACACGCTGAGTGCCTGCTGAGACACCCCTGAAAATCTAACCAAGATATAGAAGGGCATTTTCCATAGAGCTCACTTTTTCAGTGCCTTTATCATTTCTCCTGCCCAGCAGCTGCCTCTCTTTTTTCTACTCCAGTGGCTGTCTCCCAGTATTCATGAGGAGCACAGGTCAAACTCACTAATATTCAGCAGTTCAACTTTTCTTCCATTCTACTTAAGTTCAAAGGGTACTGTAACAAACAACACAGAGGATGATATCTCTATTTATCTTCATGCATTTCCCTGGAAGAGAGACACAAAATGAAACACAAACCTTCATAAACTGTGGTAATTAAAACTCTAAAATTTCCTTGAAGCTTAGAAGATGCTCAGAAACTTGTTTTAAAAGGGCAGTCAAAGGGGCCACCTCTGTGAGAGGCCTCATATACCTGCAATTCTGCCTTGCTAGCACCTCCAGGTTTCTTAAGAGTCAGGCACCTCATACAAATTATCACACACATGGGAGTCTGACACTTTCGCCCAGTAATTCCCTTTAACTTTTCTGCAGCTCCGGAGGTCCTGAGCTTCTGGGCTACTCCTTTACAAAGCAACTCACTAACTTCAAACCC
Organism: Actenoides lindsayi; assembly: GCA_025331215.1. Classification (NCBI taxonomy): domain Eukaryota; kingdom Metazoa; phylum Chordata; class Aves; order Coraciiformes; family Alcedinidae; genus Actenoides; species Actenoides lindsayi. Next base: position 106,110 of record WTSP01016270.1, on the reverse strand, counting down.
AGCTAAGAAAGCACACAACTATAATCACTTCCTTTCCCTCAGATTTGCAAATAAAGAACTGCGAAGTTCCACACAGTTGCTATAAGCAAAATTAGGAATGTTATCTAGGTCACTAACATGACAGAGCCAACTCTTACACATTCAGCCTTCAATACCTTTCAGCTCACTAGAGGGCTAATAACAGGAAATTTTGCTAGAAGCTATGAGCTCATCAATTGCAGATGTCACAGAGAAAAGAGACCCAGGCATATTAGTCACCAGTCACAGGATGAGCCACCAGTGTGATACAACTGCAAAAAAAAAGGAAATGAGAAGCTAGAGAGAATCAAGCCAGGCGTCCCCAGAAGAGACTGGAAAACATTAATCTTTGTCAAAATATCTGGAATGCTCAGTAGAGCTCTGGTTATTCGCACTTATAAAAGTTAAGTGAGACTGAAAAAAAGCTAATGTCAGAGGAGTGAAGAGACTATTGTATGAGAAGAAACAGAGAAGGTCATCAGAGGATAGGATTCTTCTCTATAAATACACTTCAGAGTAAACACCAGGTATTTAAAAGAATAAATTAAGTGTTAAAGTACCTAGATGAAGAAATGCAGAAAGAATTCTCTGAGACTGGACTTTAGAAGGAGGTTTCTAGTCATCAGGACAATGACACCCCTGAATAGTTTTCCAAGTAAAGCAGTCAAGACAAAAATCCTAACTATCGCCAAGTCTGACCTAAGTTTGTGAAACAGCGGCAGCCATTTGGCTTATTGACCCACAAAGCTTCTTCCAGTCCTTGCTTCCCAACGTGCTTCTTCCAGAGGCACAAATAAGAGAAGAGTCTTAATATCTGACATGCATCTGCTGCATCACAAACACAGATTCACAGGAAAACCAGTGTCTAGAAGAGACAGCAACCTCTCTCATGCGAAAAATAATGCTGTCAAAACAAGTCAAACACCCCTGGAGCTGCTGGGTTCAGACCTTTATCACCCAATCAAACAAGGAAAAAAAGATTGATACTTCATTTTTCCCCAGTGTGTTCAGATTACAATTGGTATTTTGTTGAATATGACTTTTACTGAGTTCAGAGAGTTCTAAGTGGCCTTTTTAGAGCAGGCACTGACTAGATTGTAGCGAGTATTCACAGAAAGTTATCTACAGAACTATCTTCTGAATACAGAGAGTAAGATGCTGTTTCTGCAGACTCAAAAAAGGGTTGAATTTGAGTTAGCAAACTGGTATTTTCAGAGATTAGTCTTATTCTTATCTTCAGACATAGCTAAAAGACTAGTTGAACTTGAATTCAGCTCTTGGTCTTAACATAACCCCCTTCCCTTTTTGTATTCCATTAAGTCACCAGAGATGCCCCGTACTACCAGGCTTTGTGCTTCTAACAATTCAGAGCAGAGCTGAGGTGCAGCAGATGTGTGTGAGGAGAGGTTTACCACACCATGGGTTCCTATGCAAACCTCTAAACCCTTCCACACGCACGCTCTGTGTAATTTATACTCTTTCAAAATGTATGAAGTGCATACTTACTCTCACTTCATGCATCTGGCAGATCACAGCACAAGGTTTGACTGAGAGTGCACGCAGCTTGGTGGTATGCTTTGCACTGGTACTCACCCTGAACAGAAAGCTTACGGCAGAATATAATCCTGAATCACCTTATTTATCAAGGCTTTTGATTTGCATGAGTATTTAATTACTGTCTTGGACCTATGCACATTTTAGGCAGTAGAAGCTACTCCAGGAGTCCTGATATAACTAAATATTAACACATTTAACAGCTCTAAAATGCATTAGTACTATGGAGCAAGCAAAAAGAAGCCCTGAAGGCTTTTTCTACTTAATATGCTCTGAAGGCTGATAGATAGCCTTGCTTAGCCAACAGAAAACAGCTTGAAAAGCTGAGGACTCTAATAGAGATGAAGGAGATTATCCTTTCCTACCACATCTGCATTATTTCTGTCTAACTACCATGGACCCATTCTGCTGCTCCCACACCTTGTCTTGCAACTCAGCCACCAGATAGCCTAGCTTCCAAGGGAGCAGTGTTTTCCTCAAGCTGTCCAAGTTCACATTAAATCACACCTACTTGCAAGGACAGCAACAGGGAGAAAAACTTCAGGGAGCTCTCAGTGCAATGACCCAAACTGGAATTCCACTCCCTCGTCTCTAAAATCCCCCTAACTCTATTGCTTCTTTTTTTTCCTCCTCTTATAAGGAATATTAGTTATCTACTTCACTGCAAATGTCTCCTCCTTCTAGGTTAAGGATTTGGAGTAAGAGTCTGCACATGCTTAGTAACTGCTAGGATAACTTCGTACCAATGTGCAAAGGCTTTATGGTAATTATTTCAAGTATGCTACCAGTGCCCCATAATGGCCCCCTGTGGGGAGGCCTTCAGCTCAGAAACCTCCTGTTCCCACAACCAAAGAGCACAAGCAAGTTTCACAGGTTAAATGGCATACTTCTCTTCCCTCCTCATCCTAAGTATTTTTTTCTCTGCTAAAAGACTGCAACTTTCAAAACAAAACAAAACCACAGACAAAGCCAACCCAGGGCGCGTGCTCGCAAGCTTGCCAACAGCACACAGGGATAACAAGCACGTACACACGAGAACTCTACACGAAAGACAGAGGTATCAGCTTCACACATGCAGAGACACAGGCCGGCAGAAGAAGTCTTAAGCTCCTGTTTTATCAGGCAGGGAGCGAACACCGTCACTGCGGTACACGTCTGCATACGGCACTGCAGGGTGTTCCATCTGCCAGGCGAACAGCGAAGATCTCGCTGTCATTTGCTATCTATCAAGACCCTGTTCTTGACTGGGTGGTCAGTTTTCTAGCCAGCCTGGGACAATCCGCAGCTCAGAAGCAGCCAGTGTTTCCCCGTCAGTACTGTCTTCATTTCTTAACTATAAGGGTAGTGATCATGAGCTAATCACATCTCCAGGGAACTGCAATTCCTGAACGCACTTCACACTTCCTGAGCTTCAACAGCAGCAATTATTTTGCAATAATTAGACCTTGGCAGTACTTAGTTCTTAAATGTCTACCATATCTAAACACGCCAAAACCATAGCCCACTTAGCATTCCAGTCACAGGATACTAATATCTGCCCCAATATTGCACTAAAAGCATTACATGTTGATTTCATCACAACTCAGAACTGGTTTAGAACCTTGATGTCAAACAGGAGGAGCCTTCTTTCTCATGTGCCCCTTGAAGCTATGACAGGAAGTTGAAAGGTTTGGTGGATTTTTCTTCTTTTTAACTTCTGGACTAAAGCAGTTTTAATTGCTACACAGTAACAGTTACCAACACAGTGAAGAGTATATACCCTACCACCTTGCCTTCTGCCCCAGTACTTCACTGCAGCTACCTCCCTTTAGCACACCCCCATTATCAGAAGAGAGAGGCTGTAACAGGATTCAGCAGAACACAGATCTATTTAAATAACCATTCATATAGACCAACTGAACACCTACAGGAGAATATTCTTTCATTATTCCTGCTATTAGCCAGTGTCCTGTGTTTGAGCTGGACGTTCCTCACCAGATCATGGTAAATAGTCATCCTCTCTCTACACAGGCCTTAAACACAGCCCAGGAAAATCAAGATGCTTTTGCCTTTACTTGTCTCCAGAGTTTCTCCTAGCAAGAGCTTTCACTCAAAAAACACTTGGGACATATATGTTCAGTGTTCAAGCCTTCAAGAAAGTGATATAACCACAAGTGAGTAATCAATTAAGTTAATCTACAATAATAGAGGAAGAAGAAAGGAATGAGATTTTGATTCAGCTGCTGGGAGTAGGAGATAACATTAATAATGTGCAAAGTGACATGAACAAAAATTCTGTTCACTCTTTCCTGAGCTCTGCAATGACTAGACCTAAACACTCTGGGAAGGCTGCCTACGTGTTCCCAGACACAGACGGGCAAGCAAATGCAAGCATGTCAGAGAGATCTTTCTCAGGAATGATGTCTTAGTCCTGTCTTCAGTGAATTGCTGAGATCTTTCCATTCCTCTTACAGAGTTTCTCCTTCCGTTCATTATAAAATACAATTACTGGCCACAAGAATTTGCTTTGAATGGTCCCTATCTGACTGAGAATCAATGCAGAGAGAAGTGTTTTTTGAAGAGATGGGACATATCTTATTTTTCTAGTACAGAGAAAGGTTTCAGACTAAGTAGAGAATGGCAATAGCAACTGCTAATAGCAGTCAGTAGAGTTGCTAATGACTGGAAAGGACAAATCAAGCATATGAATGTAGCAAGATGTTTTTAAAAGTCTTCTCCCTTGACGATATGGGAAACGAATTATTTTCTCCTCTTCTTGTAGCAGATCTAAAATATTTTTCCTTGTTGTAAATCCGTTTACATTCCTGATGTTTTCTTTCAAAACAGACAGTGCATTAAAAAAGGGAGATCATAATGAGTTTCTTTGAAACATCCATAAAGATATGTCCACAAATATCTGATCACATACTCTAAAATAGTGCTAAAAGTTTTCATTATTCATGGACAAATAAACACTTCTTTCTATCTGACATCATCTTATTGTGTCCAACACCACTTTAACAACTCAAATTCTTTTTTACTTATGGACTTCTTTCATCCATCTCTGTGAATTTCAAGCTTTTGGTCTATGCAGAGACATCAGGACAGCCTGGCAGAAAAGGGAGCCGAGCTAGATACAGCTGACCCCTTTGCAAACTAGCACAGAGAACACAGCTTCAGAAAAGCCCAGCTGATGATCAATAGCTCTTAAAATCAGGCACCTTTTCAGCTGTTGGATTACAAGCCCAAACACGTTAGTGCAGAGTTGAACGCAGCCCTAACAGGAGCAGTAATCCAGTAACTCCTGCAGCCATGTTTCCTTGCAGCAGGCTGCCCTGGCTGGAACACTCATCTTCTCATCCTGGGAAGGAACAGCTGTCTATTTACACAAAGGATTTAAGACTCGCTGTATTTTTAGGCATGTTTGAACGCGGCTACCAAATCCCCTTGCTCAGGATTTTTTTCTTCTACAAAATACTTGCAACTTTGCATTGCAAGCTGATAAGCAAATTAGCTGTTTTAGGCCAAACTTCCTGCCACTCCAAGTGCTGAACAGCAGGCTTTTTCTCCCCGCAGACAACATAACTGCACGGAGAGCCCCACGGGACTGTCCATCTCCCTGCATGGAATCCTGCCCGCAGAGCTGGGCTTGCAGCTTCAACTGCTGTGGTGCAGTGTAAGAGCAATGAATACATGCGGTGAATAATAATGTCATAGTCAGTAACCTATGCATTAGAAACCATCATGGCTACAAATCAGAGATCTTTCAGACAGATGTTGCTGTGCATTGTTACACGGGACACAAGGGTCTAGGTCTAGAGATGAAGATGAGTGCTGAATCCTGCTCAAACTTCAGAAGGAATTAAAGCAGCAGAAAGTAGTAATTTTAAATGGAACTTGGGCAAGATACTAGCACTCATGCCTTAACCTTACAAAACAAAACAAAAAGGCAGAAAGGGGAGAAATACAGGTAGCTCACTGTGTGCACAAGGAAAGATTGTGACTCATGTCTGACTTGTTTCTACAATGAAAGCTGCAAAGGCAGAGCAGTGCTCTATTGTATTGCACCATGTACAGATACCTTTTCGAAGAGCAAAAGGATACAAAAAGCTGCTCAAAGGGAGCAACTCAACCCATGCTTTGCCGAGGAGTACTGCACTATACAAAAGAAAAGAGGAAAGCAAGGGTTTTGCAAACAGATTTCAATGATCCCAACAGTATGAACAGCCACTCTTAACAACTACCGTGGGGTATTCGAAGAACACATTCCACATGGCAATACTCTTCCTCTCTCATTCCTCACTGAACTGGACAAAACCACTCCAATCACTTATGGTGATTGGTGCTATTGTGTTCTGTGTAGCTGCATATAACCTAATTACATGAATATTTATTATCTCAACTGTGACCTTTCTGTTGCTTACTCCAAGCAGAGTCATTTGGAATAGCTACTGATCCTTTACGGGTATTTTATTATATACAGAATGTTCTTACAATGAATGGATAACCAATCAGGTTTAGAATGACTTCAGAAACATGTAATAATAAAAATAATAAAAATATAGAAATAATAAAACCAGAGCTTTAAATGTTTATTATTTCTATTTTCCCAATAAATGAAGTACACAATTTTAAGAGTATTACAAAATTATTTCACAGCATTTAAACTGTACCTGAAATAAGTGGTAAGTTATTTACCCCAAAATTCATATACTTTTTGCCTGTTGAAATTATAATTCTACAGCATCATGAAAAGCTAAAAAACAACGCAGAGAAACATATAAAATTTCCTTGACTACTAAGAAATAATAAACTAAATAACATAACAATGAAATGTGAGTAGCTGCAGTGCATTTGGGAAAGTGTTATATAAGAGAAGGTGACGTGAGGCAGCAGGACAAGTGTTGTTTCCACAAAAGACCACTTAGTCCAAACACATCATCTCCGCACGGACAACCAAAACAAACGAGCCCAGTGGCAGTTCACACACAGTGCCTGCTTTTGACCTTCAATGGGTAAACTTGAGTGAGGAATCTGTCCCTCAGAGCAATCTCCTGTGTCACTTCTGGACATCTGCAATCGTGATTCAGGCTTACTGATACGATGAAGAAATGTTTGTGTGATGAAGTACAACATATGCAACTATGTGAACTGAAAACTCACTTAGAAAGGATGAGATCTCCATCTAATGTAACGATGTTTTCAGATGATGACTTCAGATTTTGCATAACAGAATTCTAATCACAAAAATTATATCAAAAAAAGGTGGAAGAGGAAAGTGGGGGGTGGGGGAAGAGGTGAATGGAAGGCTAGCTTTGATTTTGTGATATACCGTAAAATAATGATATTCCAATGTCAAGGCATTTTATATAAAGATTACAACCAGTCTACAGCACAGCCAGAAAGAGAGGAAGAGATGTAAGTAAAGGTGAATTCTCTGTGCTTTCAGAAAGCACCAACTGTGGAGGGTAGGACCCACAAACCACAAAGCATCTGTAACTAAGATATCCATGCACCACAGTGCACAGTAAGACAGAGTCATCTCTTTGTAAAAGCTGTATCCACAGTTGATGACTAGACAGTTCCTGTCTAAATATGCACAAAGACAAAGCAAAGAAAGAATCACAGAGTATCACCATTTCCAACTTGCAAATGGTCTATGTGAACTAATTATTGCAGGAAGACTCCTGGACGCAGACAACAATGGATCACAGTCACAGCACAAATGAAAGCACAGTTTTTTCCTTTAGCTGACACAATTATTGAAGTACAGAGCAGGATGCATTAATATCATCTAGAAATAGCCTGTATTCTCCTCTATGTACGGAAGAGAACAATCTGGGCAAATCTAAAAACCTGTGAAGTCCACTTCAGTGCATGTTCAGTGAAAACTCAAAAAGAGAAAGGGGTAGAAGGAGCAGCAGCCCCTCTAACTCTAGCCAGCCTCTTTCTATCCCTGTGGCCCCTTCCTCCGAAGTAAAAGAATCCCCCGTGCAGCAGGTTCTGCAGGAAAACAGCTTTCTGTGGAAGCCTATTGCAGGGCTTTTTTTTCTTCCCTTGGAAGTGTTTCAGACTGCTCTGACCCAGAGGTATGTGGAGCAGGCACATCTTTAACACCGGTGTCCTGACGGCCCTTACAGGAACAGGGGAGTGCAGGAAGAGCACTGTGCAGAGGACGGGGCCTGCTGTGCTGCCAGGGTCACAGTGTGTGAAAGAGCAGCTTAACAGCCTGCCGCTCTTTAAGCACCCGGTTCTTATGCTTTTCACCAAGGACTGCTCCCATACCATCACTGTCAAACGGTGTCAATTCCTGTGAATCCAATTTATCCCACCTTTTTAACGAGCTTAAATGACAGATTAAAGCAAAAATACCTGCATGTCTTGCCTGGCACCTGAGTCCGCACACAAACGCAGTGTTGTATGGCATGCCTCATGTGGCTGAAAAGAGGAGGAAATAAGAAACTATTAGAGGCTCCCTTCCTTTAGTGTGCACCTTGTAGACCCTTCCTTGCTCTTCTCCATCTTTTCCTTTTTCAGCCTTTTTTAAACCCATGCAGCAATGGGATACAGCATCCCAGCCAATGAGCAGACATACTTAGTGCTAAAGATTTTGTCAGTCAGAAATCATATCCTAATAAGAATTTTAAACAATGTTCTTTTGGCACAGAATGAAAGAAGCCCTATTAGCATCCCCCTGAGAAGCTGATATCTGCACATTTCCCTTGTCACGACACAGACGTGATGTAAATTTCTGTTCCCTTTTGGTATTCTCTGTCTGCTGGGCGCATTCAGACTGTCTGGGCACTGACCCTTCAGTGAAGTGCGTCACAGCTTGAAAGGTAAAACGCAATTTCATTTTTTTCGGTGCTGTGAGTAAAAATACACACAATTCAGCAAAAGGTATACAGATGTGTACCACAGAACAACAAAAGCCTTGTCCTCTGTCCAAACAACTGAGCTTTTACATTTTTGATACTCTAGACCCTTTGCCACAAACCCTATTTTGAGTCTTTTTCTTACTTTCTTGTCCAGTTGAGGAGTGATTCGTTTCAATGCTCTTCCTTGTAGCTGTACAAGATAGATTTAAGCTGACTAGCACCTAACTCCTTCTATTCACAGTACCTTTGTTTTCTTCAGTTCATTTTAACTTCCCCATTACACTTAGGCCCTTTGTTTGTTTTCCTTTAGACAGGCAAAAGCAAGCAGCATTTACTTTGCTTTCTTATATAACTGATTTTCTCAGCTATGCGAACAGCACCAAGATGGTGACATTCTTCCGTAGACAGACATTTTTCTGGTCAATACCTGTAAAAACATTATCAGTCTCTCTTATCCTTGCTTTTGTAACCCTTGCTGACCATGGATTTCTTCATCTTTCTCCTTCTGTGACTGCCATAGCACTTCACTGTGATGTTTTGTTATTAACAATTACAACGCTAAGAAGACACACAGTAGTACAACTACTTGTGGTTTACTACACCCTGTATCCCTATTCCCATTACCTTTAATTCCTGATCTGCTTGAGATGGTAGTTCCCAATGACAAAAAGTATCTAAGATCACAACTCCAACATCCAGAGGAAATGCAACTCTACTATGTTGTATTCTTTCCAGTAAGGGTGTGGTACTGGTGTGATACCAGCGTGGTATTAATGTGTGTGGGGAAACTAGCAAGGGTTGTCACAAACTCCCATGTGCAATACGAATGGCCAAACCCAGAGCAGTAGTTTGTAAGTGTTCTCCCCCACTGTATTACCCAGAACAGACACAGAGCATTGGCTTCCTTCTGGGCACAGATTCACGCCACCTTCACCCACCTGCTTACGCTTCAGCAACTGCCAGGAGAGAAATTGCAATAGCATTGATGAGACCCAACCCAAGATATTAAGACTGATGTTCAGCCTGACATTTTGGGTTCAAAGGTAAGGTGTATTTTAAGTCCTTTGAGAAGAGGCGAAACAGAAAGGCTTTATATAACATATCTTTGTGAGGATTTTGCAGCTCTTGTATTCTTCCACCCTCATTTAAAACCTTGGTTTTGTAAAGCCAATTAAGATTCTCCCATCTTAAAGTTCGCCTCTTAGGCCTGTCTTTCATCTGTTCACATGTTTATTATTGATTCTGCAGAAAATCAGGGCCAGACTGCTCCTCTAGGACCACGGACTGCAAGTTCTGTGATGAAGCATAGTTAGTGCACTCTGGAGAACATCTGCATCAGCTGAACAGCTAACAGAACACATGGGGTCCGTATGCGACAGAACAGGACCAAGTGAAACAATGCCTGACAAAGAGCAAAAACAATACTTTGGTATTTTTAAAACTGTCAGCTTGATAGTCCTGGCACCTGAACTACTCCAGCTATAGAATGAATTGCTTGTCTGTTTTCCTCCTACTTTCACTAGAACCTGCTGCTGTGAGCATTAAAGAGGTAATGCAATTCAGTCTTCTCATCACCTCGATGTTTTCCCCTCTGCCCACACTATCCTCAAGACAGCCATTGTGTATTTGTGGACAGAAATGAAATGACTAATTTCAAATTGCTCAGTTTAGCAAGACTGCAAAAACCCTTCTTGTAGACTCCATTATTTGTATTTCCTACATTTGTCAGCAAGGCTCTGTGTTTGGGTTCTAGCTGATGATATGGTTATTCAGAAAACAACTATCAGACCTTTCTTTCCGTGTTGTGTCAGGCAGTTCTCTTGTGTGGCTCTGGGCAGCAGTCCACACGTCTCCCCAGGGCTACAACCCTCTTCTTGTATGTGGCCTTGGCATCTTGGGAAGCAACAGGAAAAGAACTCCAGGAACAGCACCAAGCAAACCTGCTCAAAAAGCAAAGGAAAATTGTAAAGGCAAGAAAGGAAAACCATGCACAGCGCGAAGCTTACAAATGCCTCATACAAACAAATAACTAAATAAAATAGAACTAATGGATGAGTGACAAAGACAATAGCTATCAGCCTCAGCTGAATCAAAAAGTTCCAACTTCACACTTTGGCACCGTACATTACTGAAAAGAAACATTTGAAATTGTGCATTAATCAGAAGAAAGTGAAACATAAACGCTTCTCCCCATTCCCACCTGCAATTTGTGATTTGGAAAAATATCAGGAGAACCGTAGGAACTGGCATGAAAATAGAGATAGAATGACATCTACTGGTCGGCAGGAACTGGCTTGCTTCACTGCTGAAAATGTTTCGGTTTGCTTCTCCCTTTCCTCAAGATACTTAATCTGAGACTCCCATTATTAGTCATAGGGTTTAGCTATCAGACAGGGAATGAGGAATAGATCAATAAGTTCTACAAATAAAAGCCTTCTCCGGTCAATTTTTAACCAATTAGCTACCTAATAAAAATACCTCCATAAACAGTTTAATGTGGTTCAGATCTTTAATATTCATGCTAGTGAGTAAATAAATGCTCTGCTTAAGAGCTACCAGAAATGGCAAAAAAAACAGGGCAATTCTGCAATGAATGCAGGTTTCCATACTAAATTTTACTAGAATTAATACTGATAAAGAGAACTGTGTCTCTTATTGAAAAAAATACTTCAGCAGTTATATTTTACAGTTCTGCATTGCTTTGTAAAGGGAGAATAACCACCTATTTTCCTGGATTGGTTTAGGGCATTATTGGTTATTTTCTTTACTTAAACTTCCCAACTCTGTTTTTAATGAATCTGTATATTTTTATGTGAACAAGGTATTAGATTCCCAGAATTTCTTTGCTGATACTGCTTTTTTAACCAACGTAGAATCATCATCAGTGATATAAAAATCTTCCAAGGTCTTGAGATTTTGTTAAAGATCACAGAAACATGTCAGTCTTCAGTGAACATTCTTCTTTGTACTGTAGGTAAGTGAAGGGACCAAGAACACATGGATCTTCTTTCTCAGTCCGAGTGTGGCCCTTTCCCTGTTAGCAGGGATACTCTGTGGGTGATGCTGCCAGTACAAACAAATTGATCCTGCTCACTTTCTAGCTGCCACGAGATATATTTTCTCCTCCCGCAGTTTCTCCACGCTGGTTAATTAAACTCCTCTCAACTCTTATGTCTGCTCACCAGGACATCTCTCCAGCTCTCAGCCTCTGGTAATAATCCCAAATTAGTGTGATATAGACATAAGCATTTGGTCATTCTTTCCTAACATATTCAGCTCAGAAATTTAAAATAAAATAATATAGAGAGGACAATGTTATCCTGGTTCGGAAAGAGAAACGATAAACTTAATAAGCGACTGTATATGTTCATCTATATGGCTTATATGTATATGACATATTGCAGAGAAACAAAAGTAAGACTCAACTCTGTCCTTGAGCCATGGTCAAAAAAGACAAACACATCCCAAGAGCACGTAAGCAAAGATGGGGGGAAAAAGTTGAGAACAAACAAAAGTGAGGATAAGAGCTGACATTTGCACTAGGGGATTTAGGTCCACCTTCTGTAAAACTTCAATGGCCTCTCCACTGCAGGAATGAATACAGACTTAAGAGGAACAGCACAGCTGTGCAGCTGCACGAAGGGATGCTCTCTCTTCCCCAGCCCAGCAGGCTTGCATTCAGAGAAGGGGATGCTGTGCCAAGCTGCAGCCGTGAGAAGACACGCAGGCAACCCCTGATGCTCTTTCCTGCATCTGCTTCCCTTTGGTCTGTGTACCTGGCATACAGAACAGTGACCCTGGAGGGCAAGCTATAGCACTGCACTAGATTGCCTGGGCCACACCAGGACAGAACAGAGTGGATGAACTTCCAGCACTCATATGCCTTTTTATTTCATTTGATGTAATGTACTTAAAGTTCACAAAACGTTCCCAGGTATTCGTTTAGGGACAGTGTGAATATTTTCATAGCACTTCTTCTTGGTCCTAACCTGTTATCTTACAAATAGCTAGCAATGCTCTAAACTGAAATTGCTATGTTGTTCTTCATAACTTGTTGCAGCACAAGCTATCAGAGAAAAAACAAAGTTCACTGCAGTCTGTAAGAATCATCCAGAAGTCAGTGGGAATCATAATGTAAATTAATTGAGATTTGGGCATCAGTACACTGGTTACATAATGAAGTCATATCCAAACACTGAATAAACACCTGAGGATATGACAAGTCCCTCTGTATCCACAAAGAAACAGGGTATACACCTAGCTTTAAGGAATTCAAGATGCAAAATCCTGATTTTCCAACAATCAGTAAAACGGAACATAATCTGAATATCATTTAGCACTCTATTACGAGTTTGAGTCCTATAGTAACTGCATCTTAGACATTTTATCCTTTGAATGAGGTGGGTTAAGCCTGGTGGGCAGCCAAGCACCACAACAGCTGCCTCCTTGCCCCATGTCCCACCCCTCCTGGAAGAATAGGATGGGGAAAGAGGAAAGGAACAGTAAAAGCAAGAAAACTGTGGGTCAAGATAAAAACCATGTAACTGAAGGAGAAGTGCAAGAAGAGAGAATGAGCACAAAACAAAACAAATGATGCAGTCACTCACTCATCACTTACCAAGGGTAGACCAACATCCAGTCAGTTCCCAAGCAAAAGACAGATAATCTCCCTAAACTCCCTCTTCTCTGTTTTGGTTTGGTTTTCTCCCTAAGCATGATGTCATATGGTCTGGAATATCCCTGGGGTCAGCTGTCCCAACTGTGGCCCCTCCCAACTCCTCGTGCACCCCCAGCCTGCTCCCTGGAGGGGCAGGGTGAGAACAGGAGAGGCCTTGACTCTGTGTGAGCACTGCTCAGCTCTAGCTAAACCATCCCTGGGTGAGCAGAATTGTTTGGGTTACAAATAAAAAACACAGGCCCAAAATATTCCAGCCAAAACCAGAACACACGGCAATACCTTGGATACCAAGGCTATTTACAGGAAAGCATAAGATAATTTAAAACTCTTGTATCACCAGAGCTGAGGAAAGAGAAACAGTGTAAGATACAAGGTACCACAGACTTGTGATCAACAAATAGCAGGACACCAACTGAATGAGATTTTACTTTAATTGCTCATAACCAGTTAGTTTTTGGCTTAAACATCAACATAATCTCTGTCATTCTTACTCTTTCATCAGGTTCCACAGTCTCTCAGTGAAGCAGAAAAGTTTTCATGTGATGGCAAGCTACAGTATCGCATGTTCATAGATTGTAACCACAAAACTCTCAAACACGATTCCTTCATAAACCCCACCACTCCAGATTCAAATGGTCAGCCCACTTTGAAAGTTCTAGTTCAAACGGGAAGAGAGCAGTAGGTTGCTTCAACTCAAATTACTCATCAAAAAATTCCCACAGGAGATCACAGCTTGAAATAGCTGTACTTCCTGGGGGACAAAAATCTGTCATTTCACCCAGCTCAGCATGCTACAGTAGGCATCGAATCTTTTCCTAAGAAAAAAACCCAAACCAAAAGCGGGCTGATGAACCACACCCTCGAAGTGCCTATTTCTCTCCAGCAAGCTCAAAAGAAATCTAGCTAAGATACAGATACCTGTGCTGCAGAAGTCAGAAGTTAGGTGAGACTGAATTTCAGCCCATAGATAAATAACAGTATTCTCCTTGCATTCAATTTCCTGGGAGTCTTCGGGACTGAACTTTGAGACTCCAACAGCCTTCTTCTGTGGAATGTTTGTGCCTTTTAACCCATCATGCTTTTATACCTCTGCACCAGCTACACACAAAATTTCTTTAAAATCCCTTCAGCTCTTCTCTTCTCTGGCCCAGACATTCTAAATGGGTTTCCAAAGTTCATTTAAGTCCCTCACGTAATGATCTGCAGCCAGCACCATGAGCTTAGATCTCTACATGGTTTTCAGAAAAAACTAAAAAACAAAGCCACATATAATAAGTTCATTTTTTATGATAAAGGTGTTAAAATACCTGAGTCATTAAGATGCCTTTTGGTTTAGAAATGTTAATTCAAGCAGTATTTTCTGCATGTTTTTATAACTTTGTTAAGTCTCTTCTGATGCAGGGAGGACCTTTAGAGGTCCCTTCCAATCCAAAATATTCTATGGCAATTGCCTTGAAAGGTTCATAAAGATAACTGTTTTATGGAGATGGCCTATTAAAATATGTGACTAAGTCAAACTAGACTAAAAAGCTCAAAATATTATAAAGAAAAAAACAGGGGCTCTCTCAGTGGACTATTCATCAGTGGTTTTTCATTACACAGTTTTCAGTAAGGAAACAATATGAAGTCAGTTCCTAAGGCCTGTACTTCTTGGAGCTGCAGGACCACCAACCACCTGACTGTGGCTTTAACAGCGCGTGTCAGACAAACAGCGTCTTACCAACCCTCCCAACCTCGAGCACTGCACGGATTCCTGCAGTGCATTCAATAACATGAACCAGCCAGACCGCGTTTAAACAACGCCTTTTGATCTCCAGTGTGTAAAATGGATGCAAGTCTGAGAATGAACGAGAGCAACGACCACTAAAAAGCAGAGGGTTTTGGGGGGGAGCTTTCTGAGATCCTTTTCGGCAGAAGGCAGCCAAGCTTTCTGCAGATCCCTCAGCCCCTGCACAAAGCTGCTCCACTCACCTAGCAGCCCTTCTCAAAACCCACACTCCCTTTGGAAGCCGATTGCTGTTCTCTCCACTTCAACAACCTTTTACATGATTTATTCCACAATTAGTATGTATCTCAAATCTCACAGCGTACTTCAGAGAACCAAAGTTTCTCAAGCAGAGTGAATGCTTGACATCAGCTTTCTCACAGGGAAAAAAACACACAAAAAAAAAACCATAACAAAAACCTATGAGATTTTATTTGCTTAGAGCAAAATTTGCAGCTTACGTGTTTCTGCACTGAGTCTTATCAGTTGGAAAAAAATGCATTATACCTTTCTCTTTCTACTTTAAATAAATGCTTTCAACATATTAATTTCAGATTGAAATAGAAAACACTTGCAGAATAAAGCATTCTGTTTGGTAACCACAGGTAACCAACCCCCTAGCAGCCCAAGGAAGATTTATCAGTAATGTTCCTAAGCGCTGATATAGACAGAATGAAATTATTGTCATTGTGGTCTTCATTGATTATTATATCAAACGATGTGAATTCAAGTGTGACATAAAATACCTTGAAAAATATTTCACCTCCAACCATTTATGTCAATAGCTATAAGAAAAATTCTTTTTCCTGACCCTTCACCACAAGCAAATCTTTCATAGATTCCATATTGATTCTGTGCATTTTACGATGTGCGTGATGTATCTAAAAGGATGAAAGCCTAAATGAGTTGTGATCGAAGGTGCTTTCTTTTGATAAACAAGGATTAGCTAGAAAAGCTTTGATTTTAAAAAAATATATCACCTAAAGGAAGGACAGCATACAAAATTCAACTTCAAGTGCATATCAACGCATGGGAAAATTTATCAGATTCATGCTGCATTTGTAGAACTGCTCATCTTGCTTCTGCTTCAATAATATGGTAGTAAAAATGGGGGGGAACCCTTTTCCATCATGCAAAGGGCATATGCTCCTTCCCTCTAGATGCCCCATTTTTGTCTCACTGTACCAGTGGGTCAAACCTGGTTTAAAAGGAACTTCAGTGACAGCACCTCATTTTATGCAACGAGTAAAGGTTAGTTTGCCCTCCTGCTCTACAAGTCTTTTGTAGTTATACTACTGAACTACTCATTCGTCAGGCTGTACATGTCAAAATATTTTTTATGTCAGTAGATTTTATACACTGAAAACTAATAAAAAAAGGAAAGTCACATAACAAATATAATGGAAATTAACTAAATTAAAAATAGAAATTAGAAACTCATTTCCTATAGGATCTCCGTAAGAGAGGAATCCAATTTCATGAGGGTTTCTAGTTTCACTCAGGCTGGACAATCTTCTCCTCCTTTAGCTTCCAAGTCTGTTTTTCCTACTTTACCCACATTGACAAAACTTGGATCCCTTCTGCAGAAATCCAACTTCTTTTTTAAGCAACTAAATTATCATCCACAACAAATTTCGTACAAATGGTTCTTGAAAAGCTAGAGAGAAAACATTGGTCTCATATTCTCCTGTGTGACAGATTCAGTTACGTCTGTGCCATTTCCTTCCTTCTGTTTTTCAGAATTCTACAAGTTCTTCTGAATAAGTCAGTGATCTACATTCTACATATAGCTGGAATAGTGTACTGGTTTTTATGCCCGAGATTCACAGGCTAATCAGCTATTGACACTGCTCAAGCAGAACGCGCTATCATCCCTGCTCCTCTCTCTTATCAGACAACCAGGAGATGTTACCTTAGGAGATAGCTACCTTAACTATGAGATGTTACCTCTTGTTTCCCTTCTTGTGAATGAAAAAAAAAAAAAAATAAAAAATTGGCTGGTCTTATGAAAGTGTTTTGCCTGACCTCTACCCAAAGGAAACCAAAAGGGACGCAGAATGAAGCAACAAAGTCTTTCTTTACGTTGCACGAATGCCTCTGGAACGTGTATTTCCAGCTAACAGCAGTGCAAATTCCAAAGCAGATCAAAGTGTACTGCTTGAGAGAAAAAACAAACAAGCACAAAACCAAAAAACCCTACAACTTTTTTAAAAGTCTTGAGTTTTTACCATCTGGGACATTTAACTCTTTCCTAGACAGTAAGCTCACAACTGGCTTCTGTGGTTCCCATGAAAATAACTGCCAGACCTTTCCTTTCTTCGTGGACAATAAAAATACATTGTGTCCGATAACTCCATTCCTGGAAATAATTCTTTTCCAGCTCCTGCTGAAAAGTGTTTGAAAGCTGAGCTGTTGCCATTGGAAGCACAGTCTAGACAAAGATAAAATTAGAAGCAGGCACTGTCCATTCTGGAAAGCGCAAAGCAGTATCTAATTTAATCTTCTCATCTCAGCAAAAACTTTGCCTGTCTTAACAACATTATCTAGTGACATTATAAAATGGTGGACAGGACCCTATGTTCTTGAATTGAGTAAGAATCTGACAAGTGCCATCCCGAAAGTAGAGACGACGAAATAGAAACACCTACCACCTGAGGAAAAAAAACCATCTTGACAGCTACAGGATTCATCACTGTCACACAGAATCTTTCCCTTTTCCATAGCAATGTATATAACATGTCAGATTTAGCAACAATAATGATGAACTGAGCTGACTCCAGGGGAAAATAAAAAAATACACAATGCTGCTGTACTGCAGGAACAAGCAGTAACCAGGGTACAGCATGTGAATACATTCTACTCTGTAATGGGTTTGCTCATCCTCTGAACGGCCTTGCCCCCAATATTTTTCTGGAAGCATTTAAAAATGCAGGACTGCATTACATTTTTTCCTGATTTTGCATAATGGCAATTTATTCACCACATCCTTAGGTGGATTGTTCCCATGGTTATACCTCTACTTTACGACACAGAACTGTGATAACTCCAGTCTGGCCATAGACAGCATGCCTTTGGTCAGTTACGTTTGTCCAAACTCAGCTGTGTATTACTGAGACAAACTTAGCAACATCCAGGTACAATGACAGGTGGCACAGCGTTACAGTCACGAGAGATGCTCTCAAGCCCCTGCCTTCCCCCAACTCACCAAGGTTTGAGCCCCCTCTGTTGGGCCATGCAATCCACACTGACAGCTCAGGGGCTCAGCAGTGTTTTGCCTGGCATGTCTGGGTGGCCTGCCTCGATGGAATGATGTTCACCTCCATTGCAGTCGATTCTCAGGTGCTAGGACCATCAGTGCTGCAGCATCTTCAGCAGATGACACTTCTTAAAGTTATCTTTATGTCTCTGATTTTCTAGGTCCCCTTTTGTACCTCCCACTTTATGCAGACAGCCTGTTCTTCATCCCTGCTGAGAGTCAGTTACAAAAGCAGTCCAAAGATAAGTAGTCACTCTGTCCTTGTCTTGCAGCTATCCTACTGGGAAATCACCTCCTAAAACCAACCCAGAGGGAAGCAGCCATTTCACCCTCACTCTGCCTTAACTGTAATGTTATTGCATTATTTATCCTATGGCCTTCTAAAGGTTAAATCACCAATTCACTAAACATGTTAATGATAATTCAGCAATTCAGATATTGCTTAGTAGCTAAATACTAAGCACTTGATTTCGTACCTGCCTTGCCACAGAAATGCTACAGTTATACTGTGTTGACAAGTGACTAGGAACCCCAGCCCAAACTCACCCTTTCCCATATCATGGGTCCATGACCCCTGCTGTGTTCATTTGTCTTCTTCCAATGCCAAGGACTCTTAGAGTCTGAAAATCCCCAGCCTCACTTCCACACGTGCTTACACCAACATTCCTTGGCAATACATTCACCTGCCTCCTTTCAACACTGCACCTTGAGTACAAGTTCACCTGCCTTTTATCACTAACAGCTATTTGAAAATGTCTAAAAATCCATCTCTTTAGTTTCTACCTTCCTAACTTTCATACTCCCAAACCGCAAAAATCCTATGTTCTTCTTTAGGTACTGCATAAAATATTCTTTATGCACAGAATGTAAAACAAGTCCTTTGGTGTCTGGCAGAGTGAGTATTTAAGTAAACATTCTTCAGTACTCCAATTATCATCACTTCAGTCTTACTGACAGTGTTAATCCGTGCTCACTGCAGTAATTTAACCGATGGTACGTGCTTTGTTTTGAGCAGATATTTGACCTTTGAAAGTTTCATGATTTGGAAATGCCTTTGGCATTTGTGACCAAAAGCCAGGAGAACTGGTTCTCTCAAGGCCTCACACTGCATCACTCAACCGTGTATGACTGTCAACACCTTCACTGCTCTGTCTTTGTACATACAGGAGTCCGTGGTCCTGCAGGAAAATTTCTGTCTGTAGAGCTGTCCACATTCTGCAGTGTTACAGAGATCACTTCAGCCACTTTAATGTTCTTTGCAGCTAATGCCAGCTCGGGTTTTAACCTTTCCCTTGGGCAGTCCCAATGCCTTGATCAAGATTTCACATGTTAGATATTATATTTGACTATAACTTTCAAGAGCTGCATATCTCCAAGCAACTTCCATACAGCTTCAATATACTCAGCAGGAGAGATCCAGACAGATTATATTCCTAAAACATCTGTTGTTGTTTAAGGCACAGAAATATAGTAGCAAGATGAATCTTAACTTTTTGAGGTCTACGCTGCTCAGGAACATTTTTCTAAATAAAATGAATAGTTTAAGTAGGAGTCAAAGGGGCTTCAAAAGACAAAAACAAACAACTGTGAAGTTAGAGATTAATGATTTTAGTATTTCAAGGTAACGTCCAGTTTTAAGATCATTATTTCCATTATGGTTGTGCTATTTCAGAGATTGCAGAACAGACCAGAAACTCCTTATGTTGTATCTTTGCTTTCTCCTGCTTTCCTAAAAAAGGACAAACATACATATCACACTCCCTGTTTGTCCATCACCATTTGTCAGTCCCTCATTCTCCCTGCAACAGCTTTTCAATGCACTGGACCATTTCAACCAAATTTGATGAGGTTAAGGTTTCACAAATGTAACTTTCAAGTTTGTGAACTCTAATGACTGAACAGAGAACTGCAACCAATTAGCACCCTTAAAGAGGAGAGCAGGGTGAATTCAAATTGTAGCTGCTCTGCTCATTGCGCTCCTCAGCTGAAGGGCAGTAATCAGACAATCAGTCAACCATGAGTATCTCCAAAGCTACCATGGCACATGCTGTCCTTTGCCAGCTAAAAGCACAAAGAAAAGCAGTTAGGGGACTAGAGGGAGACCAGACAGCTTTTTGAAGGAGGCTGCAAGATATAACACTGTGGACAACCAATCACTGAGACTTACAGAAGGATTTATCATTACTATTTTGGTTTTGGTTTATTTTTAAATTAATATATATCTAAAATCTGGTTTTAGTACATAGAAAACCAAATCCTACCAAAAGCTCTCATCCACAGATATACTTTCTTCCCATTTCCTCCTCTGCTTAGCAAAATCTATGGGTTCAGTTGCTCTTTTTAGGAAGATTGAATGTATTGATTTTTAACTGTCTTGAGCTCATTTGGTTGGGCATGCTAGTAAAGTTCATCAGGCAAAATATGCAAAATAATAATTATACACTTTCACATGGAACTCTCAATTAACAGCAATCAGCTTCCTACAAGACTGCCCTTTTTATATATTCTGGTATGGTTGGGGTTTTTTGTCTTGACCTTTTCAATAAAGGTACCACTACTGTGTTTGTGACCATTTTTCATTCCCTTTCTCAGCTCTGTGCAATACACAATCGCTCCAACCATTGCAATGTTGTTTCCATCCCCTGCTGTACTGCTACAACATTCTTGTGATCATCTTGGTAACCAGAAAAGGCTTCTGGAAATGAAAAATGCCATTTTCACATGGTAGTTGCTTAAAGCATGTAATCTGCAACCAGCACTAGAGGTACAACGACTGGAAACCAACAGGGAAATCTAAAGTCAAAGAAAAAAGTCCTGCAATGCAACATTCCCAGAAAGATTTTGATTCTGGTCCTACCAGCGTAGTGTAGACTTGGCATACGCTGGCAGGTATACCAGTGTGGTGCTTAAATCACAGCAAATAACGTGTAAGAAATCAAGCCAGGAGGTTTTAGATCACCAGCTTCACTTTAATACAGATTATTCCTGGATTCATTGACCATCTGGTACATATTAATTCAGAAGAGATAACTCTTTATAAAAA
This sequence comes from Actenoides lindsayi, assembly GCA_025331215.1. Lineage (NCBI taxonomy): Eukaryota > Metazoa > Chordata > Aves > Coraciiformes > Alcedinidae > Actenoides > Actenoides lindsayi. The sequence continues at coordinate 84,939 of WTSP01016270.1, read as the reverse complement.
CATTAAAGGAAAGAGGACTGTGTTTCAAATCTTCATACCTAGTAATTAGCATTATCTGGCCCAACATTTACATGTCTGCTTTTCACTTGTTGCAGTGAAATAAAACAAAACAAAACATGTCACAAGACTACACTCAAGACTACATTTCTAAATTTACAGTCCCATGGCTTGAAAATGTTGCTCAGAATTCTCCTCCCAGCGATAAGAAATTAGGTGACTCAGGATGTATTCGTATTTCTGATAAAATATGAAAGCTTTTATAATAGATGTTCTTCATAAAACTACCATTTCAATAAACTCCATAGAAAACTGCTAGAGTCAGCTGCTAAAATCTGACAGAATACTCATAATACGATCAACATTTCAGAAAAAGGAAGTCTACAATGTATACAATTGTTTCACCCGTTCTCTGGGACAATTGAGAACTTCCATTTGGCCTCTGACAGACAGAATTACACTACTAATATCTTTCATCTCTTCAGTAAGGCCATTGAAAATAGGTATGTATCCATCTGAATGTTATTGCACACATAAAAATATATGTAAACTGAAATATCTGAAATACTTTGTCATGTCTGGTGCTTTTCTATGCCCTATGCTACAAACACTGAAATTACTTACAGAACTTACAGGTCACAGATACTTCCGACTGTAAACTGTTTTCCTCAGAACTACATACAGAGCTGTCTCCATTGTTTCTACCATGCTGCATCACGGCTGCTCAATGCATTTGCTTTACACAAAACCCACACAACTGCCAATTTCTAGGTTCTGTTTATCTAAGGAAAAACAAACCGCAGCGTTACACAGGACTGCGCTTGTTTTTACTTCATATTTCCAGTTTAGAAAGGCCTTTGTGATTGCCCTCACTGTTTGCCTGTCCTCTCTCCTCTCCTCTCCTCTCTCCCTGCCTAGTAATTTTGAAATTCATTGGCAAACTCCATTTATTTCTAAGAGCCCAAAAACATCAAGGATCATTGGCCTCCTCTGGTAACCAATGGCTGGCAAGAGAATAGAAAGGAAAACTAGCATTCAAGGAAGGAAGGTAGGAAAATCTCATCAACTGCATGTAGCTTGACAGAATCCAGACAATAATTCAGGAGACATGCCCAGACCATGCATATACTGGAGACGTACCCATACAGAGACATACCCATACAGAGACATACCCATACAGAGACATACCCATACAGAGACATACCCATACAGAGACATACCCGTCCCGCCGCCTCCTCTCACCTCGGTGCTCGCCGGGCCGCCTCTGGCTTTTCCCCTCGCTCCTAAGCGGCATTTTGCCCTTCCTTCGACAGCTGCTCTCCCTGCGGTGCCGCCCTCTCGGGCGATCGGCTCCGCGGTGCCCTGAGGGGCTGGAGCGCGGCGGGCGGGAACCGGCGGGAACCGGCCCAGGGCAGCCGCGGCCTCTCGGCCCCCAGGGGCCTGTGCCGCCCGCTGCCAGCGCCTGCGAGGGGACGGCCCGTCCTGAAAACGACCTAAAACTGGGTAAAGCATTTCTTGAGGATATCAAATTAATCACAGATTAAAAATGAGGAGCAGGAATATGGAACAGCATCCCGAGATTGCACCCATTCTAGAGCAATGTCAGATGATGCATGTGGAGAGAAAAAAAAAATAATTCCTAATTTCACAAGCATACTGACTGAAACTGGCCATACTTAGTCCACAAAAAAGTTTTGAACTTCTGATTATGAGAGCATCAGCTGATAAAAAGTGTTAGCTGCCTTCCCGGACATGCCAGTTGTTAGGGAATGGCTAGAACAGGATCAGACAAAGGTGCCTTGTGCCACTGTCCAACCCCCCAGCACCACATGGAGAAGGGCGAGGAGGACAGTCAGCTCCTGCACACCAGGCAGGAACCATGGAAGGGTCTGTAAGTCATGATGACCATGAAGAAGAATAATTCTAATGTGGCATCAGCTGCCATGTAATGTGTTAAGTTGAATGAAACACAACAGTGAGACAAATCAAACAAAGGAAGACTACGGAAATGTACTGGAAATGAAGATTAAATAAACAGGCAAGTTTTCCATAAAAATAAATAACATGGACAAATGTGTCTAATTCCCTTGAAAACACTAACTGCCTTACCAGCAGTTCTGCATGTTACTTCATACATCTTTCATTCAGTATAAGGGTCCCTTCAAACCTATACTGTAATACTTATGTAATAATACAGACTTGGTGCATTTTAACTCCTTTAGACATCTTATACACATATGACAATGATTTCATCAGAATCTTGACTGCACTCAGGCAAACTGATTATGCCCATACAGATCTGAATTCATGTTAAAGGAAAAAAATTGCCTCATAAGCTGTGCTACTCCAGTTGGTCTCCTTGGTCTCCTTCCAATCCATGAATACAAGGCTTATACCCAGTTTTAAAAAACTAATTATTGTAAATACTTCACAAATAAGACATATATATTACCAAGTTCAACAATCCATATAGTGTTGGGAAAATACAATGGAATATTATTTTCATTTGGTTCATGAGTTACAAGTAGAAAAATACATAGCTATGTTCAAGAAAACTGCAAATTCCTATGCAGTTTTAATGGAATATTCCACAGCATACAGTTCAGTCACATGTTTCAACAGGACACTATTAACCACTATAACCACCAAGAAACATTAGCCAAGAAGAACAGTTGAATTCTGCAGTCTTTAATATCATACAGCTTCTTGTAGCAGGAGCAATGTCTGTTCCTAGGACAGTTACATATCCTCTTTTTTCTTATTAAGGTAGCTCTGAAGAGCTGAGGATCTAACTTGGGCTGTGAGCATGCTAATAAATGTTTGATTCAGCCTGATACACCTTCAGATAAAGCCAGAAATTAATAGTGCAAATACTTTAAAGTAGCTAAGGCTTGAAAAAAAGAATAAATCTTTTTTTTTTCCATTAAATCTTCTATTTCATTAATACTAACAAACCCAAAGATGCCCAATTAGCACACACAAAAAAAAAAAACCCCACAAAAAACCAAACAAACAAGCAAACAAAATAACCAAACCACCAAAAAAACCCTCACCATGAGAAATTCCATTTCCACCAAAATACCGAAGAAGTGGTATCCACATTTACAATTAGCTATTTAAGCTTTCAGGACTACTCAGCATGGCTCCGTTTGGTCATGAATGGGCTTTGTCCTCGTGACACAAGTATCCCACACTCAGCACCTTCCCTGTTTACCTGCCTTGCTATAAGGAACTGCTGAACTCTGCTCTTTACATTTAAAACACATAAAAAGCCAATCAACTACAGCAAACCACAGAAGAGAAGCATGAGGAAGAGGAGATCATAACTGGACCAATGAAGTAGGTTTCTTTACTTAAGAAGTCATTCTCCTTCATAATATTCCACTCATAAAACCAGGATTTAAAACACTACTACTGACACTATTAATGGATAAGGATAAAAGTGTTATATCCAAAGCATTCCTTTTACTGTGACTCAGGTTTATGGAGAAATAAAAAGCCTAATAATTTCTACCATTAACTCTTTTCTGAATCGTTTTCTTACAGTTGAAAATGAAAACTGTAACTAGTGACCAAAGTCACATTGTCCTACAGTTCAGCAACCAAACAAAGACATTGTACAAGACTCTGAAGAATCTTGTCGATTCCATGGAATATTCTGTAGAATACCACAACAAAAAGATGAATGAGCTTGCTCTATCTGCAGCTTGGGGTAGCTGCATGAGAACAAGAGATTCACGGTTCTCTGAGCATCAGGGCAGGGAGCATCAGTAATAAAGCACAAAACATGACCCTAAAGGGAGTGATCAAACCATCACTGGTCAGGAATGGTGGCATTCCTTATGACATCTGTACTAAAATTACATTACCAAGGCAAGATATACACTGGATTTGGTTTAATACCTTAAAATGCATTTGACATAAGAGAGGTTCACAGTCTCAGAGAGACAATTTTGTCTTGTGCTGTCAAGGCCATTTTCCTTTTGGGGAATCAGAGTAATCGTGAAAATGTTTCCCTTCATTAAGTTCTTCTGTACTTCCTTAGAAAAGCTAAGTGCCAACAACAAAAACAGTGGCATGTGGTCACAGTGTTTATACCTGCGTATTCTTGTTTTCTGCTCTTGGCCCCTTGCTTTCCATTTTATCACCCCCATGCTGTCAGTGAACAAAGAACAGCCCCCAGCACAGCTTTAACCTGGTGAAGTGACACTCAGAGTTCCCCAAGATGAAATCCGTACAGCTCTTCACCCATTTGGTTGTTACCTCCTTGTCTTGCCGGCAGTGCAGATCAACATTTACACGGAAATCAAAGATTTATACTGAAATCTAAATAAAAATCACTTTTACAGATGTTAAATTATGGGATGGCAGCTGAAAACAGAAATCATTAAATGCTACCTGTGCTGTATTACACATCAATTTCCAAACCCCTGTACTCGGTCATCATTCCAACACTTCTACAGGGAAACTTACAGTTCTTTCTTGACCACAAATCCAGGTGACATGGTGACATTCATGGGACAAGAGCACTGTCTCACTGGGAACAGAATGGAAACATTGACTTCATTCACATATTGCCAGTTCTACACTGGGACCCACAGCCTAATCTCCCAGAGCACAGGAACATTGCCTATACACTAGAAAGAAACTCTCAGCAATGACTCTCAGATTTGAGAATGCTGCAAGTACCATTCCAACTTAAACGGTGAGGAGAGCAATGCTGTAAAACCAGGCAGCTCTGCAGCTTAGCCACAGCCTGAACCAAGGCCATTTCACCACACTTACTGTTGGGAGCAGAAAAGTTTGTTCATCGTGAGTTTGCTCAAACTTTGCTTAAACCTCTAAGATAAACTACGAAGTCAGCCATCAATATTGTCCTTTCCAAAAAGACGATCATGTCCCATTAAACAGGTTTACTTCTTCCATGTCCATTTCAACAACAAATCAGCTGATAATGAAATGACAAAAGAAAAAGCCTATTTTGACACCTACTGTAGATCTTGTTCTAGCAGAGTATATCAGGAAAGCAGAGCCAACTAACCAAAGGAGACATTCTCAAGCAGTACACAGAAACACTCTGAGCATTGCTAATTGCTGTGAACTCAACGGTTGCCTTTGTGCTAACCTTTAAACGCACGCTTGTGAGGCAAACGGGTACTGAGCAGTGCCTGTGCCCTTTCTAGTGCAAGAAACCAACAGTAGCTACAAGTAGAGGTGGGAAACAAGCAGCTTTGTGTAGTCCTGTCAATCTGTGTAAGCTGTTACAAGTGAGCAATAAATGTGCTTATAAAATATGCATATGACAGGAAGGCAAGCACAAGAAATGTACATACAGGAGGAAGAAAATGAATGCTATCAAGGATATAAAAAAAAATGTATCGTTAGGTTCGTATGTTTCCAACAAGACTATCTGGTAGTGTATTGCAGTTCCCCTCTCAGTAATTAGTGTCCTGTAGGCATCTGTTTCACTGAAAAAAAAGTGTATAAACCATGAAAAGATTAAATGCAATTACCATTATTTCCATTTCTGGGCCAAGGCCCTTTCATAAATAATTATGTCACAGTGTCAAACGGGAGACTTTATACAGTTGCCCTATCATTCATAATAACGAGTAGGATAGTAAGCCACAAGCCAAACCTTCACATGCTCATTAGACAGAGAAGGCCAATTAGGACTTGAAACAGAAATGCCACTAAGCATCATGCTTACTGAGGTAACTAAAGCACTAATGATAGAGGCATACATTGTCTTCCAAATCGACAAACAGCACGATTCTGACAAATTTACTACACATAAAACTCTATGGGCTTCAAATGTGAAGCTAGCGGAATTTCCTCACGTGTGTCAGGCCTCCACACTGAAGTCACTTCCATCAAACGCACTCAGTGTCAAGAAACAGCCCGAGTTTCTTCTTGCCCTGTTCTCAATGAGATTAATGGCGTGCAATTCAAGGTGTCCAATTCTTTGTCATTCGAGATGACAAAGAGCCACCTCTACATGAAAGACAGGAAGACCTTTCCCCTCCACTGGAAGAGGTTAATGAATTGGCTCACTGACAAGATGCTGACTAAGAGCAGCCAACGGCATCAACTCCCATCTCCTGCTCGTTAAATTTTGAGAAGGAATAGTTTCAGATGGAACGGCTTTTTCTGTAAACTATGCTTGAAGGAGTTGCCTGCAATTACCTGAAAGCCTGTCTTTGAAAAGCTGCTTTTTGGTCTAGCATTCTCAAAACCAATACAGAAACCAGTTGGCCAGGTGGTGTGTTGAGAACACCGTTTACCATACTGACAAATTTATATCAGTCTCCCACTTCTTCATCTTCCTTGGTGCACATGCTGACTCTCATCATCATCTCCATCATAAAAGTTATGTAAAATATCTTTTCTACTTCTAATTCTGTGTAAAATGTAGGCCATGCCTGTAGCTCGTGGGTATTGCTCCTATGCAAATAATATGCATTAATAGAAGTCAAGTCATGGCCGAGGTTAAATATCTTTGTATATTTTAGGAATATTTCACTGATATGTGAAGATAAATATTTATACTCATGTTGAAGAATTAAAAGATAAAAATGTTCTAGCCTCTAATGATTCTCAAGGATAAGTAATAGCATAGAAAACTATACCCAAGAACTGCAAGTAAAAGGGTTTAACCTTAATGACTGTTTGTTCTTTTAAGAACTAAAAAGCTTATCAAGAAAAAGTCTACCAAAAAAACCATCTTTTTTTTTCAGAAGGACTGTTTATTCTCCAAACTTGTTATTCTCCAATACTATGGTATGTATTTAGTTCAAGCCCAGAAGCCTAATACGCAGTTACTCTCAGAAGCAGAAGACACTGAAAAATAGAATATAAAAAATAATAAACATCTCTTTTGGGAAGCAAATTTCCCATTGTAGCAAGATTCTCAGTAGATATTTGTGAGCAGATGGCGAGTTCTGTAGAAAAAGAAGTTTTATATGACAAAAGAATATCTTTGAAGGCTTTCCGAAGCATTGAAGGTTTCATCTTTACTGTTCATTCTGGATGATCTGGCCAATTATGTTGAAATGCATTCAGCAGTCGAGAAACTTTTTTTTTTTTTTAGGCATTGACGAAATAGTAAAACAACCAAAACATACTGACCAAAAATGGAAAAATGGGCTTCTAAAGAGCCCAACAAATTATGTTTTCATGAAGTGTAGTAAAAGCTTTTAGAATTATTCCACTTTCATGTCCTGGGTGTGATTCAGCAAAGGTGAAAACGGTCTTCTGTGGTTTTCCTAGCAGAGGAAAATATTGGTATACATACTTGCTTTGCCAAGCTTCTTGGAGCAACTTCTTTTATTCTCTTTTAAAAGAAAACTTCTTTAATTGGCAATAGCATGCTCTGCAAGAACAGTGGAGGTGAAACAGCTCTGTCTCTTCCCAAAAAGCAACTTCCAATAAATTCTATTATTCCTCCCACAACTGAACAAAGGTTTCCAAGAGAGGGCATACTTTAAATCAACCAATTTGGGGGTATACAAGTTCCACCTAGTCCCAGTTTTTCAAAGACTGATAATCCCTTCACAGGATCCTGCTGGGGATCCTCACCATGGGTTATTTTTGTTACCAATTGATTGCTCGTTAAGAACACCTAATCCCTGCACGTTTATATTAATCTCTAGTCCTTGTTTGAAAATAATTCTCCAGGTAAGTTCTGACTGCCCAAATTCTTCTTATGAAAGACCACTAAAAAAATTACAGAATCTGCAGTCACAATTACCACAAAACAGCAAGGGAATTGTTAATTTTATTTTTAAAAGAGATTCTTAGATTAAATATTGTTGTCCACTGAAGTCATCTTGTTCACTCTGCTATGCTTTATAATTTAGTAAACTAGCACCAATATCGTATCTGAAGTGCATTTCACATGCTGTTAGGCGTAGTAATGCCTACGGTATGCTTCATTTAAACAATCAGATACACCTATTACTGGTAATTTATTTTACCTTTTGTTATTGATTGCTTCTTATTTCGCTGGCTGAGATAAATTAAACCATCTGACAACTTTCTTGCAAAATCATCAATTAGAAATTTTTGGTCAAGCAGCACATATTAGATGGGTTTTCTATTGGAACAACACTTCTAGTAAAAGGATTTAATATTTTCAAAAAAAAACCCACCCAATATCACAGATACAGAGTTGTGCTAAGTTCAGAGAAGTTAGAGGTCAACATCACAGAGCAATAAGAAAACCAATAGCTGCACAGAGTTGAACTTTCTCCTCCTTCTCTTGAATTTGCCTGAACACACTCTATATCTCCACAACCTTTGCCCTTGATTCATGCTACCCCTGCAATCCAGAGTTATTAGGTTGAAAGCTGTCTATTAAGACAAGTAGAATCTTACTGGCATACAGAAAAAAAGTGCAATGTGATTAAATCCCTGACCCCCCAATCTAAAGTCCCAAGATAAAAGAGTAACAGAAAGCTTTCAATAAAGGTTGTTCAGAGGCTTACTAAAAAGTTCATACCCATTCCTAGACTTCTTTGATTTTGTTATTTTGACCAAAGTCTCTTAAAAGTCATTCTCCCTAGTGGAAATACCTCAAGAATTACCCACAAAAAGTTCCTATTTCTACTTGAGATAAAAGTAATCCTTCCAGAATACAACAAACCATTTTAGGGAGCTCAAACGGAAGAATCTAAACAAATTCACTCCATCTCAATCTGATGTGGACCGAATGTAGGTTACAGCAGATACCTCTGAGCTCAAATATTCCCCAGGAAAGTTTCTTCAAGCACTGAGAAGTCCCCACAGCAGCAAACCAGCCTTCCCATAATGCATATCAAATCTTGTTTCTCTCTTCCTGTTCTCCTGTTCACTTGCCATGCTTCCTTCATTTACACAATCTCTTGACTCTTCACCCGTTTCCTATTTTCCTGCCTTTCTTCTTACACCAGTAACCACTGTGATATCAGTTAGAAGAGGTGGATATTGACCTCTGGCTCTCAGTTGTTCTCACCTTATGGCATCGGTTCCTTCCTGGGCTCAGGCTAGGTATTAGTCTCATGCTAAGAAATACTGCCTGAAATCAAATTCCTGAAATCCTGAGTTTACAAAGTATACAGAAAATAATCTCTGTCTGTAGTTCCATAAAGCGTGGGAGAATTTTTACATATCTATGCCATGAAAACCAGGCCTTTTTCCATCACTACACTGAAGAGAGAGCATTTCCATGTGACTGAACATTTGAGTCATGTTAGAACTGTACTCAGGAGGCCTACCTCCCACGGGTTAATAACCCCAGCAGACAACCTAAAACCAAGAGCTCTAAGCAAAAACTGAGGAGTAATGGCAAACTTCATATCCAATACCAAACTACGTCCCACTCCTGATGGTGAAGGAATAAGGCCAGTTAACAGTTATTCCTAGTTAAAAGAAGTAATGTATGCACATTTTCTTAAATATAGGCATGAATATGCAAACCTGCAAGTATATGACTGCAGAAGATCAGCTATCTGGCAACAACAGAGGATATTCTTTCTACCTCTCAATAAATAACAAAGATACATTACTTCAGAATAATGCTTGGCTCTGTCAATAATCTATATCATAAGTTTTTCTCATCTATGAAAAACTTGTTTTATAATCTTGTAATCTCCTTCAGTGCTTATTAATTGAATGGAAAAGTTTCTGAGCCACAGGGCACATGAGATATCTGATTTCTTTCTGCATTATGCATGCAGAGAAGCAGCTGAGAGCTGCAAATTTTCCGATTAGGGGACTCTAATGGGCTATTTAAAGAGACACAGTGAGGACTGACATCTGTAAAATGGAACTATGGCTACCTTAAAAACTATCCCACGTGCTAAAGCACATCTTCCAAAGTGCTATAGACGTGCTGTAAATCGATGTTACCAGTATTCCTAGTTGGGAGTCAGATCAAAGCAAATTCCATAGGCTCAAAGATTTATTTAGTTTTCAAGGTGTTAGCAAAACAGGAGAGAGAACAATAGAATGGTTTGGTATACGCTTCCTTTTCAGTTCAGATCAACTTTAAAATGTCACAAAGGAGTGAAAAGAGATTAGAGAGTAAAAGCAAGCAGAATGAGCAAGAGGAATCAATTGAAACCCCTCTGAAAAGATCAGCAAAGCTTTTCATTTTGAAAGCAAGTCAAATCCATATATTTATAATAGCCCTGTTAATACAATATTACATTGAGGAGAACAATAACATCAGACAACATCAATGAAAATGTAATAGTGGTTCATATCCAAAGGACCTTATTCAATTCGGGCAAAATCCCACAGGCACTGAAGGCAATTGGAACTTTCCCTTGATAGACCTCAATACAGCCAAGATACCATTGTTGCCATCATCCCAAGTAGATGACCCTTTTACAAAGACATTTTCTGTTTCATAGTAGAAACAACATCAAAAATCCTACCTGTAAACAAATGAGAAAGTACAAAATTAAGACAAAATCATGATATAGCAAGAGTTTGGGGGAAAACTAAATACTTTCACAGAACAGAAAAAATAAAGAGTAGAAAGTAGTGACCATTGTTGTTTAGTAAAACATTACCAGATTGTTACCTAGCATTTATTAATGATAGAGATAACTATGGACAACTTAATTACAGCATAAGAGATCAAGCTGAGTGTAATACACCAGTGAAGGAAAATTGACACAGTTTAGCACCAGGAAAATTCTCTGCCAAAATGTGAAAACTGAACCACTTAAGCCAATTATGGGGGAAAGCTAAAATTCAATACTGCTTACAAAATCTGTACAGTATTTTTTCATCCTGAGATAGACACGGTCTGTTGCCTACCAAGGATATCTGTTCAGTATATCATACCATCTAAAAGATGCAGATAACTATTGAATTCCTGCTTCAGGAATCATTGAGGAGGTACAAAGATACTTTAGTAGCAGTAGAGTAATTACTACATTCTCTGTCACAGGCTTCATTCCTCACTACTGCATTCATTTGCATATTGTGAGTATATTTCTAATAGTACAAGCAGTAGGTTCAAAAAATGTCTTGATGTAACACATGAAGATGCTTATGCTCTCATGTATTTCTGTAGCTATGACAAAAGCCATTTAAAACCTTACTTAAAATAGAGGATAAGTTGTAAGAAGCTGTATTTAATTAAAGACTTGATCCCAGTCATAAGAAGATCCCAATGACATTTACTGATGATATAACATTAAGATGTATGGCAATACGAAAAAGATTGGGCTGTTTCTTTGAGGAGAAATAAGTTAACATGGTACAACTCAATAATACAACTCAGAAATAAGATAAGATGGTACAAGTCAATCAGCTGCAGGTCGACTAGAAACAAGTTCTGCTGTATTCTGGTAGTTTTGAGTCTGAATGACACTGAGGAAGGGAAGAATTGATGCTAGTAGTTTATTACAGAATGACCATGACCTCCTGATGTAATGCAGAATAAAGATGTAGATATCCTAGTGTATATCCTAGTGTAATATACAGATACATAAAGATATATTAAGGAGTTAAAAAAACCCAAATCACTCCTACTACTCTTCCCAGAACACAATAGTACTAAGACATGCCTAATAATATTAATTTCAACAGCTCAGATGCAAAACCAAGGCCACCTGAAGAATCAAGAACACAAACACAGCAAGAAATGAGATTTACCCTAGCTGATTTAGAACAGGTTAGGAAAGAATTTGCATACTCTTAATACACTGAGATCCTCTAACCTCTGTAAAAGAGCAGCTTCTTGAAAGGGCAAATGTGGCAAAAGAACCGAGTAAATTGCCCATGGATTACCAAGGTGAAAATTAGGAAAAGGATTCAAGTCTTTAGAGCAGCAAGCTTTTCCATCAGCATTCTACTCAGCATACTCGAGAAAAGAAATCTAGCTAGTTTTAAGGTAAAAACAAGAACTTGTCTGGTTCTGGTTGTATACATGACTTTTTTTCTTACTGTTGCTCTTTGAGGAGGAGGAAGGGTTATTTTGTTAGCAAGGCCCCTATTTAACTGGCCTTTCAGTGAGCTGAAGAGAGAAATGAGGTTCAGGACACGAAGCACTATTTTTGTGGTGATGCTGAACATTTTGAACCAGGTATCTTCCAGCACAGTGTACACACAGCAGGAACATTCAGTTTTGCTTACCTTTTCCAATTACTGCATAATAATAACAACTCAATTTTCTGATCTAGATGCTACAAAATATTCCCCCCCCCTCCCCCCCAGACTACTTCTTTATGTCTCTGACTGACTCATCATACAGTATATCTCAGAGGCCTGTGTCTTCTCAAATTAACATGACCAGGCTACTGAAGAGAAGAATGCCAGAAATGGTATTTTCCACTTGCAAAATAATTCAGGTTATGATATAGATTTACCACCCAAACCTCTAATTTCATTTTTTGTTATGTAGGCACTTTTCTAAAGAACAGATGTATCCTAATCTTTCACTGCCTAAATATACAGGCACCCTTTAAATTAGTAGCTAAAACCCTATTAATCCTTCAGATCTGACATGGCTATTATTTGGTTATAGTTTCTCACCTAGGCAGGAGCCCTGGAGGAGCAAGGATTTCCACAGAACTACAGAAGACAGCCTTTGCCCTAATCAAAGAGCAGGCAAATGGATGAAAACAGAGAGCACCCGAAGCAACCGGAGCCCTGGAAGCAAATTACTTGAGGATGAAAGATGATGAACAGCCAAATTTGAAGTCTTAATGGCTTGAATTTCTGAACCACCTGACTCCTCATACTCCCCTTCTTGTCAGAGTTTGGTATTAATTTACATTAGAACCCCAATCACTTAAACTGAAGGGACAGGTTGTCCTAAAAATATGGAACAATATCAAGAACTCATGTCTTCATTATATGTATTGGAAGGAATATATGCATGTGTTTGATGTATATATGGTTCCCTTCCCTGAAGTGAACCAAATTCTAAAACACTGCTCCTCTTTCTTACATGAGGTTTCCACAGACAATCTGATACTATACTCCTCTAACTCCTCCAATAAAGATTTATAATCTGAATAGCTCAGAGCAAAAGAGCATCAGAGTAATCTACATTATGGCTCATAAAGAAGCAAGAACATAATCTAGAAATTTCACTCTACCTTAACCACCAAATTCTGCAGTGAAAGCTAAGAAAGAACTGCAACCTTTACTTACTGTTGAAGTGCTTACAGTCTCACTGACAAACACCTGAGTGTTTACTGAGCGAAGAACGGTGAGCTAAAGAGACCTTGCAGCTGAATCTCCATTTGCATTTTTAAAAACTCCCATCCCTTCTTTCCCATGACTAGCTTAAAATGTAACTTTTTAAGCTGAGCTAACTACTTTTTATGATTCTCAGGACAGGAAGGAAGAGAGAACTGGTTTGGATTTTTTTTGCTAGTGCACCTGCTGAGGAATAATCACAGCAGAACAGCCTCTGAAAAAGGAGCGCAGTGTTTTGCTATTGTCTCCACATTTATTTCCTGTCTCTGGGTTGCCCTCTGAACAATCGGGACAAAGCAATGATGTTCAGGCGACTACCCTTGCCAGAACAATAATAGCCAATGAACACTACAAGCAATTTCTAAGCAGAGTTCCAGCTATTTTCTGCCCTTTTTCCATATGCTTTACTCTTCCTTAAGCCTGTCTTTGTACCTATATATGTACACATCTTCCATCCTCAAGCATCAGTAAAACTCTGTGCTTCTCATTCTAATGACAAGAGCGTTCTCATGCGAGTTTTGACATCCCAATCTCCTCCACTGCAGCAGTTTTCAGCAATGGCTCTGCTGGGCATGAAGAAAGCTCTTCCCAGCAAATGAATCCTCTATTTCACAGGGCAAGAATAACAACATAGACTTCACCAGGTTTTCTGCAGTTGACCAAATCAAGGCACAGGTCATTTGTGTCACTTGTGGCTCCTCCAGCAGCTGTGCTGGCTGGCAGCCCCAGGGCAGTACCACGGCCTGCATCCACTCCAGCCCGACAAAGATACCTTCAGTGCAAGTGAGAACCTTGGGAGCTGTAGCTCCACAGCCAGCTTCTCTGAGCCCTGCTCACCTTGGGGGTTTGTCCTGCAGAAGGGCAGAGGAGCACTGTGCTGCCACACAGGTGGGAATACTCTAACAAAGTGGCGGTGCTTAGAGTATGCCACACTTCAGCAATTAATGGTCTTAACCAAATGATGCTTTGCCTAAAAACCACATACATTAACCTTGTTCTAGTTAATTAGATTTAAACAAATCCTTCTCCCCAACTGAAAAAAATAAATAATGATTTTTTAAATCATAACTTTTAAACACAACTTGAAGTGCGATTTGGTATCCATGATCAAAGGACTATAATATATAAAAATCTTGCACAAAACAACGAAAAAAGTAGATATTTTTCATTAGTCACATGTCCATTTTCTGCCATGTTTACTGTTGCAGAGCTCAAGCCACTGCCTGTGAACTTCAGTGGTGGTTAGGCACCCAAGCAAGAGTTGACCACCTGAAGATTAAGGTGCCAGGTAAAATTCCTCTTGTTTTTAAGCTTTTCAAGTGTATGAGTTTACTGCTCTATTACCTCCTTGTTGCTGCTCTTTGTTAGCTTGAGGTGTTTCTTCCTTTTTTCGTAATTTTTGTTTGTTTGTTTTATTGTTAGGTTTTTTTGCTTAGTTCACCTTTTAGCCACATATTAGCAAGGTTCAGGTTCAAAAGCTGGGTTTTAAATTAGAAAAAAAACCCAAACATTTCTTTAAATCAGAGCAATTATTACCTCTGGAGAAGTCTAGGATTAGTGTCCCATGTAATGATTATGATACTTTCTAAACAATATGGATTTATTTATTTTCTTGATAAGGTGAGTTACATGACAGAAGCTTGCTGTCAATAAAAGACTAAGTACATTTATACATGAAACCAATTAATAATAAATACTTAGACCTGGAATTCCAACTGTGTGTTTCCTGAATTCTGTATTTCGATGTACTTCAGCTGATGTCACTTCTCATTGTACTCTTAATTCCCTTTCCATGGAAGGAACTTAACTTCCAGAGATCTGCTAACCTAATTTTGCACGAGCATTCATTTAAGTATTTATAATTCATAGAGATAACAAAGAAAAAAAGGTGTGTAGATAACATTTTTTTCTTAAAATTTAGTCCAAAAAAGAATAATGGGCACTTTGTTATTTGAAAGATCTTGTGAAGGTTCACTAAGTGAATGAACATCTTACTATGATGATGCAGCTAAGACTACATTTAAGAATGGAAATATTTTCTTGAAAGTATGAAGGGGGAATAAGTGTCTATGATATTTAAGCCCCAACCACAGATCTGACATGGAAAAGCTGTAGGGAAAAGGATCCAAAAAAAAAAAAGATGCAAAAAGCCCTGACCACAGGAGTGAGAGAAAGACCACCAGATTGGAAAAGCTGCCTCTGCATCACCTCCCTCAGGCCTTTGCCTTGCTCAAAAGGGCAGCTCTACCTGGTCCACCTGAAGGGTTCATAGTTTGAACCCAACACCAGTCAGGTGTCAGACAAGTTTAAAAAGTTACGAGACTTCACTAGAATTAATAAAGAAATTAGGGTACATTTTGCTTTCAGTTGCAGCTTACCAGAAAGATAATTTTTTTAGCCTACAGCAACTCAATTTCAGTGCACCAATACACACTATCTCCCTGCACTGCTATGCAGCAGGCTCCAGTGAGAGAACACACTCAGAAATCTTCCCCTCACTGCAATATTCTTGCTTACCCATGTTGAAAAGGAATAAAATAATCCTTGGTAGATACGAAATTGTTCGTTTTTCCATTTAAAGCCATATCTTGGAAACCATCAGGAGGCCATGCATTCCATTCATCATACAGAGTGCTGCCCAAAGGCACCAGAGCGCGTGCATAATTCATGGGGAAGAAACATTCAATGCGACATCCAAAACGTTTTGCAAACACCACACAGCAAATAAGCCTTTATCTGCTCATCTTGTGTTGTGCTCTCCATCTCCTCGGCAATACTCTGTGTAATTTTTGATCCAATATTTCTGTGGCGGTGTTCCGCTACCTCCCCTAAATACATTTCATATAAAGAATATCAGAGGATGCTTACTTGCAGCTACATTCTCAGCAAGAAATATATGCAATGAATTCACCGCTGGAAGATTTATGCGATTCTAATCAAAAAGTGTCATAATAAAATGTTTACATTGTAAAATGAAACATCTTGGGCTTTTCAGGGGAGTGGGATGGGAAGTTTGCCACTTGGCATAGCTAAACTTTTATGAATGTTTATGAATTATTCTACTGGAAAAGGAATGATGGGCTATAACAGGTTTTGTGTAGATGTCACTACTCCCTACTGCACGATGATGGGACTATCCATGTATAACAGTTAGCACAGCAGAGCTGGAGCTTTTCCTGCCTCACTAGATGCTGCAGTTTTCTGAGCCAGACACTTGCTAATGCCTATTTGTATGCACCTGATTTCAGATACTTTCCAACTTGAGGGAGACAGAAGGGGCATAAAATGGAGTTTAAAAAGAAATACATTAGATATCTGAAACAAAACAGAAAAGAGGAATGCTAAAATCCATTTTAGGACATCTCCATATAGGTGCATCATTCATTCACTGCAGATCATAAGCACAGACCAGACACTAAATGCCATTCTATCTCTCCCACAGAAGAGTCAACGCACCTTCAAAACACAGAGGGTGGCTAATACAAAAAGCTTTAAAAAAAAAAAGAATAGAAGTCAGTTCTGAGCTGCCACTTACTCCAGCCTCCACCAGAGCAGTAGGAATATGAGCATGAAAGGGCAGGGTAACTGACCTGAGCACTCTGCCCAGAGGAGAGGGAGAGCGTACAGCATCATTTCAAGTGTCGGGGGAGTTTCTACTTCAGTGTGCTTTGGCTGGGTTTTCAGTGGCAAATTCCTCCAAAGCCACTGGCTGTCATAGCCCTTACTAACCTCTCTATTCTGCTGGATCATTAAGCCACAGATCAGCCTGCTGTTTCAGAGCAAATCTTCTTTCCCAACTTCAGAGTACCACTGCAGCATACAGCTTAAGCAAGGCTCATTAGCTGGAACGTTTAAGAACAAAAAAATGAAGAAATTGAATGAATAAACCCACTTATTTGTACAGTAAACTGTATTTGCTGGTATAAATAAGAGTCTCTGTATTCACCTTTCCAAAACAGAGATCAAAGATCACATTATAGACAGCAGCCCATTAAGTAGTTGCATGGATCACAGACTTCCTTCATGTTTTCCCTTTGAAAAGGCAAGTTGTTGCCAGTACCTCGTTCTTGTTTCTCATCAGAGCTTCTCGAGCTGCACCAAATCCTCTCTAACATACTATTTCATTGCTGTCATTTTCCTGCCATATTTGCACAGTTAGTAGCTGATAGTGTTTATAAAATACTGCAAGTAGAGCTGTCTAAAGCTCTCCCATTCCTGCTTCCTCTTACTAAAAATGGTAATGTTGGTGGTAAATTAGAGCAGAAAATAACAACAGTAGCTTAGTGGCAGACAGTTGCTGAGACACAACAGCTTGTGCTGTGTTAACATTTCCTTTCACTCTTCACAAAACAAAAGGGCAGACAGAACATTTTCCTCTCCCAAACACAGGTAACAGCTGGATTTTTCATGCCTTCAGCCTGTGAGTTCACATGCCATGTATTTTACAGCTGCTTCAGTGATCCCAATTAGCTGCCACTTCTTAATGTTTAAATGTGTAAGCTTCATTACAGAGCTCAAAAGATAGAAAAGCCTGAAAAATTCAGGCATGGCTGATGTGTCACAGGAAAGTCTGCATGTTTGTTTGTGTGAAGAAATATTGATGTAAACAAGATTCTCTAATCATGCACACATGGTAACACTGAATCAACAGCACGGGTACACCTTTGCCATTAGCTGGTTTTACACCCTTTAATGTGACAGCAGTTAAAACTAATTCATGCAGATTTTCCTTTAAATACATTCCATTAGTAAAGAGCATTTGTCAAATCTACCTCCAGCATACAATGTTTAATGATATCCCTAAACATTAAAAGCCCTAATCTTGTAATTTATTGCTGAAAGCAGTTTACACATATTAGTCTAATAAACTGCAAGCAGTGAATTAACAGATGCCTTCTTGTACATGGAATAATTTACTAGAAATTCATGCCTAGTCAGTTAACAGAATGACACCATTAACTACAGTGGACCCGTTGGAAAGAGAAGCAGCTCCAATGACATGCTGAAGACAAAAAGCATTTTGAATACTCTCGAACTCCGGAGTTTTGCCAGGCTGTAAAATTCCCAGTTATAGTTTATGACATGCATCTGATTAGAAACCCTAATAGCCTCCAGAGCAGAGTGGAACAACTGCAGACATGCAGAATTGGAATATTTACCACCCCATTATTATTCAATATCTTCTTTTGTTCATTAAAACCCATCACTACCACATTAGGCACATTGCCACCGGGATTGTAAAACAATTACCTAGGCCATAAACAAAACCCAATTCTCACATCAAGCCAAATGTAGAAAAATAAGAAATGCAGCTATCTTAATTAGAGCAGGTTCACGCACAAAATTATCAGGCCAATATTTATGTTAAATATGATACCTTGACTCAGTGGCCATAACTACGTGTTTTGATTTGTATCCTCAAGGATCCTACTGTGTAGTTCCAAACTCAATCCTCAAGGATTAATAAGCAGGACTGGGAAAGCATAAAATTCATAGTCTTTTATAGAGGTAAGACTAAAAGGTTTTAACATAGAATTAAAAACATTTGACAAACAACTACTAATACCTGTCATCAAGATAAAGAAAGCATACACGTGCACACAAGAGGAAGAAGTAAATTAACAGTCATCACAACTCGGAAAGCAGCGACACTGAAATCTTCCAGGTGACTAAAGCAATCTAGCAGACATCCTGCCTGGCATTACGTCAGTGGATCTTTTTATTAAAAGGATCTCCATTTATATCCTTTACCTCCACACACCTCATGGTCATGATGGAAAATATGTAACTGCATTGACTGACTTGGTAGTTAAAGAAAAGGATCTGTATCTGTGATGTTTACCAAGAACTTATGGTATCTAAGGTCTTGAATTGAGAATCCATGGCAACCAGCCAGATCTCAGCAAATCTGAGCTACAAGCATCTTCTAAACACAGATAGGTCAAGCAAAGTAAAAAACTGATTAGACCAATCCAAAAAAAACCCAGGGGGATCTTCTGTAACATGACTGATCTTACATGCTCCTGGATAATGAAAAAAAAAGGATGAGAGGATTGGATCACTAACATTCCTGTTAGTGAAGCAGTCACTTATGTGCAGTGATCATGCCATTGACAAGCAGATGAACAAGTAATGATTAATACTTGTTAGCACAGAAATAATATCACCATGGACACAACTGCTGCTTCTTCAAAAATGTTTTACATCAGTCCATGAGATTTTCCTATCAGTTTTAGCAATGAGAATTTGCAACTAAATTATGTGAGGAAGGACCTAAGGCAGCTTTATTTCCATCTCCTCCTACGGTGTGACTGTTTTAGAAGTGACTTGATTACAGAAGTGTTCAGGACTCCTCATTGCTAAATAATTCTGATAGCTCAATGCAGACAGGAATAACAAATTATATTAAATGGAGGTACAGAGCAAGGAGCAATCTCTTCAGGTTAATTGCTCTTACATTTAGGTGGCTGATTAGAAAATCATCTATAACCTCTTCCAACTTCTTGGCTTCACAAACAGGAGGGCTGCTGTCTCAAGTCTGTAAAGAATCAGAATTTTCAGTCTGATAAACAATTTGGGCTGTTGTATTTCTCACGTGGTTGTTTTGCATAAATCACCCTGCCAAATACGTGAAACATTGGACAGCATGATGAAAAATACTTGAAAACAGGCCTTCAGAGCACTGGGATTTTGATCATGTACTGATTATACAATAATTAGATTACCATGTTATCTTTGGAAATAACTGTAAAGTGTTATAAATGCTGTAGCATTTTGTAAATCACAAACACTTAAGAAACACAGAAGGCTATTAGCTTCATTGCAGCCCCTTAAACTGCTGTGAAATGAGCTCTAAATGTGCTATAAAGTGTTTTCAACAATTTATAAACCTCCCCTGATTAGCCTTGAGTAAGATATAAATGTTAGAGAAAACCATTGTTGCAGAACAGATAGTTATTCCCTTTAGGGATGGGAGATCCTTTAGTGGTTAGCACTGAAAACTAAATAATATAGGTTCTCTCCTTCAGTGTTCATTTCCAGCTTATTTCCACACAGTCTACAAAATTCACAGTTTATCTTAGAGTTTCAGAAAATGGGGGAGAGGGGGGCTACCTTTATTCTCTATGTCCTCTCCATGAGTAACACCAAGCAGCAGCATCCTCCCCTGTTGCCCAGGCACCAGTTTTTTTCCCTGAGGTACTTCAAAGAAACCACTATCACATTTGAACACCATCAAATACCCACAAGACAAGGAACTACACATTTGAAGGTACAACAAGCCAAAATATGATCAATACACTCAAGTTGTCCAATGTACTACAAGTGTTTTGAAGTAGCCACTGACAGAAAGAATTAAAGTTCTGAGCACTGAAGTGTCCTTATTGCAAGTAGGTTGTGGAAAAAACATACGGAAAGCACACAGAGATGATCTGCTTTTTCTCAGCAAACACACATCATGGCCAAGAGAGGCATGGATTTCTCATTTTCCTTTCTCGTTACCTTTAACTTTGTGTCTTTAAAACACTTCTGAGAATGTAAGAAGTATATTTTCCTGATGATCTGGATATGAAAAGAATAATTGACAGAGATTCAAAGACATTTATCCGGCACTAGTTACGAAAGCTCTCAATTAGAGGCCTGGCTGGCTGCCTTGATCTCCCATGCCCAGTTCAAACCACTCACTTCCAGTGCAATATCAGAGGCCACTGATCAATACAAAGTATCTTCTCTGAATACAAGTTCATTTCTTTCCCCATCAGTAAGCAGTATTTCCCCCTCCCTCCCTCCCCAGAGGCACACCAAATCCAACCCATTCCCAGTCTCCTCCCTGGAGACGTTGCAGCAAGTGGGGCAGCCTGAGGCCTCGGGGGAGGTGGGAGCTCTGCCCGGCACCCGGTACCCAGCCTGGGCCCATCGCCACATCACCCCAGATAAACTCCCCGATGGAAACCACGCGGCCGGGGTAGAGCACCGCACCCGGACAGCTGTGGAGTTCAACCCGCGGGTGTTTCCTATCCAGCTAGGCACAAGCGCTGCGTTATCCAGCAGCGTGGGGGAGAGCTGTCTGGGCACGGCCACCAGGAAGTTCTTTCTGCAGACAAACCGAATTACTTCTATTTCAGATCCTGAAAACTTGTTCAGCTATTCTGAATGTTTCCTTAGGTTTTGGTGTGGGGTTTGTTTTATCTGGTTTCATTATTTTGTTGGGGTTTGGTTTGGTTGTTGTTTTTTGCCTAAACATCCCCTTCTTTGTACTTTCAAAGCCCAGGCAGGAGTGGGAGGGCTCCAGCTGGGGCGAGACAGAAACCCTGACCCAAAAATCTCTACAGAAACATTCCTTCAGATTCTAAGTCCAAATCTGCCATTTCAAAAGACGCGCCTGTGCCCTGGATAAGCTTGTAAACTTCTGGATAGTCACACAAACTACAGTAACCCCTGAACCTTTTGTGATACATCTGTGGAAGTTACAATGGGAGTTGATACCAAACGTCAAGAGGCTACGGTTCATAAATCCTATTAACCACTTAGAGGTCACGTCACAACTTCAGTGCCACTGGGTCTGTTACAGATTTTATGTCCCGTGCTTGGCACTGCCAAAATTTATACTTTCTGCTCAGTTAATAGTGCTAGAAAGATGTGTTCTCCACATTCCCAAAGAAAAACACGTCAAAGTTTGAAATGCTCTGTTCTCCTGAAAATAAAAAGGGAATTCTGAATACTAACTTCTGATTACATTTTTTTAAAGTAGATAGATTAAAAAGAAGAGTAAAAATATTAAAATTAATATAAGATCAACAGTTAATATCTGGAAGTAACAAGAGTAAACATAAAACAACCATATTGAATGAAATTTGCTATTTGAACTTCACTAGAGTCTCATGTAACTTCTAGTATCAGGTGACCCGTTCCTGCTTGTGAAGTAACAGGAAGATGTTACACGGTAAGAATAGAGCTTGCTGAGGGAGAGCCATTTCACCGTTGATATTGCAGTGCAAACATACAAATTAAAATATTAAGGTAAATGGGGAGCAAATAAATACCAATAATAATAATTCAGTCCAGATTTTCACTTTTTCCAAGCACACAGATGATTGAATTTCAAGTGCTCTTTCACCAGCCACAGTATCTTTCACCTCTGACCACTTCATCTGCTCTCCAATCATCTCTACAATATTACAAGCTTTTCAGTGAGAGCTACTATGCTGCTACCCCAAACAATGAAGCATCCTGAACAGGAGTGCTATGTTCTTTCTTCACCAGAAAAATTAAAAATAAAAAAAAAAAAAAAAGGAAAGCAAACAAAAAAAGACCTTATATTTTGCATGAGTAATTTGGTACAGAAACCTGAGTTCTCTATGCAAGAGATAAAAAGTAGGAAGGGTCCTTAAATATCAGCTTAAGGGTGGTAAATACTAAACTTCTAGCTGAAACTCAATCTCTGAAAGCATATAAGCCTGCAAATTTACCATTTCTTTTATCCCAGACATCCTATTTATATCATTAGACATAAACAGGATCAACAAATGAAACCAAAAAACACTGGCAGCCATCAAAGCCGTTTCTCTAGTGCCACACATTTTCTGCCCAGATTCATATTCACTATTTGAAAAGTAATACAGCAATGGAATTATTTTTTTTGCCAAAAGCAGCCCTATGAACTTACAGTCTTATGAAGTCAGAGGAAAAAGTTAATGGTTAAGCAATTTCTTAATTTAATAGAAAAAGTCAGACTATTGGAAATGACAGGACAAATCTTACTTAGGAGCAGGGGGTGTCTCCTATTTGTCAAACGCCTGGCTGGTCGGGACAGCCATGCCACATCCCAGTCACCAACAGTGTTACCTAGTGCTCTAGTGGGGGACTAATAAGGCTCATTCTAGCCACTGTTTTACACTTTAACCGACATGACTGCAAACTGCAAAATTTGAACTTCCTCAAGTAAAAAGTATAAAGTCCCTCAGATGTAAAAGTTGCTGACTTTCTGATCTCCTGGGGACATTCTGGTTTAGACTGAAGTATACAATGGACAGCGATCCAGTACAACCACTGCAGCTATTCATTTGTTCATCTGTGATTTCTCTTCTGATACTCAGTTCCCTTTTGCACTTCCCAGAAATGAGCATCCTGAGATTTCCCAGAAGTAGCTAGAAAACGTACCCTTAGAAGTCACTGTATTGCAGCTGAATACATAATGTTACACATACACACATCCCCTGAAAAAAGTCAATTGGAACATTCATCTCTAAAAGCTACAAACTTTTTTTTGGTTGGTTGGTTGGTTTTCTTTCTTGCTAGTCCCATTATTAACAACAGGAAACAATTTTTTCCTTTTAAAAGCTCCAAATTATTTTTCAGACACCACATGTGGTGGCTTTAACCACAGAAATACAAGGAGGGGGAACTGGGTTTAATTTCTGCAGTGTGAATTTTGCCATGAGTAGGTGACAATCTATAGCTCATACAAACGAGTGCAGAAAAGCAGTGGCCAGCTACTGCAGGTAGATAAATCAGTCATCAATACTTGTACCCAAAGGCACCACACCATTTGGCAACAAGTGCAAGCCTCGTGGTATTTCCTGTCCATCATCATTATTTGATTCGGGCCACTACTTCTACAGGTTGTTTCAGAGGTCAAGATGCCAATAATGACCACGCTAATAACGTTGCACATCTTCATTAGTATTTTCCAGTGCTGCCAGCATAACTTCCTTGCCCAACGCAATGCAACTCCCCCTCCTTCTTTGTGCTCATCTGCTAGTCAGATTTCATCAAACACTGCTGCAGTTTGCCATGTGAACTCTGTTCCACACTACTCAACTGTCATGAGAAGTTCCTTATGTTCCTACAGGCTGTATTATAAAGATGTGAGTACCTACCTGTTACAGATGGCACAGAGAAGCTTAATCAACCAGTATTCCTAGAAGTCCTGTGTTTGGCATACCAAAAATTATTAAATGAGTGACAATCTATTTTTAAAATCAGATATAAAAAAAAAGTTACTACTTCCTCAAATCTAAAGAGAGCTTTGATGCTTCCACAGCTGGAGTGAATGATGTACAATGATCCTTGGAGACACAAGCTAGAGAGGTTTGTGATGATCTGTCAGAGTCCTCACTTCAATCCTGTCGTTTCTGTGACCTCACACAAATTGTGGAGGTTTCCTGCACCTCAATTTCCTACTTATCTAACAGGAATAACAATATACTCATTTATATATAGAGAGAGAAAACACCTAAAATGTTGGTTGAAAATCTGTAACAATCAATATAGGCAGGGAGAAATATTTTATGACACTTATGAGAAATGTTTACTTGGTAAAAAATCCACTTTGGAAAAGCTCTATGTGTTAAAAAAAAAAAATTAAAAATAAGTTTTAAGTTCCTAAGTCACTAATGCCTCAACAAGAGGAACTGGAAGTCTCTCTGTGGTACATCACTGCAAAAATGAAAAGCAGGAGATGCAGAAAAAGGTCCCATCCAAGACTAAGCCAAGTGGAGGTGTTTGCTTTATAGTAACGCTTCCTGTAATCAAACGTATTCAAGCAACATGGGGCTTCAGTCAGGCTCAACGGGGCCTATGGACAGTAATTAAATCACTCTCTTTGGCAATAAAAAACACCATTGAGTCTTACCAGCCGATCTGAGACTCTGATTATGTATGAAGGTTTTCCTAGCACAGCTTGACATTCAGTATCTTTCAAGTCAACTAGGAATTACAAATGACCTTGCGCAGCACAATCTCACATGTAAAACTTTTCTATCTGGAGTCTTTTCTGTGGATTTTCTAAGAAATCCCTTTAGCTGGCTGTTTTTGAAAGAAATAGAAATATCCTGTCTTTGAATAAACCAAATACACAGAATTAAGGTTAAATTAGGTTAGTCTTCACATCTGTCAGAATCTCTGAAAGTTTATTGAAATTACTTTGAAATCACACATCTTTTATAATGAAATTTATTCCTTCAATTTTGTCCCTGTATTTGGTCTAAATATGATGGGTGTCACTGAAGTAGCCCCAGAATGCAAGCATCTCCAATCCCAAATCTCCCAACTAGATGACTCTTCAACTTAGTTGATTTCAGTAAATTCTTTTTTCAGTATATAGTATGTACCATTACAAGCAATTTCAATGCAGTGTATTTAATGACTCGCTCACTCTCCCTGCCTTACACCACCTGCAATTCCTGCAGCATCACTGTAGACCACCTAACATCCCGATTTATACTCCACCTGAGTACACGGACACCAACTCGGGAGGGTTTGGGGTGGATTTTAGATGAGCTACACTTCTCTAAACCCCACTGCTAACTTCCCTCTATGGACAGTTAAGCACAATGGGAGTTCAGGAGTGTGCAGCAGCTAGGTATTGACTCAACTTCACTGACAAGACAAAACTTCTGTGCGAATGAGATCAGCCTGTTGACTGCATAAAATTGTTTCACCTATAAAGGCAGGCCTTAAAGGAATTGACTCACGTGGCTACGGGGTAAAAGGCAGCAAGTTGCTGTCTCTTCCATCCCCATTCACAGTAAATACGCAGAATGAAAAGTCTCGCCAACTGATAACACACATCTCTACAAATTATTCATCACTGATTATAATGCTTTCTGCTCAGCCATTTCCATTCTGGTCATGCTTGTGTTCTAGCCTTATATATATTTCTTGTCAGCAGAGCTGCTTATTAATGTATAAACAAACTATGATTTCCATTATTGTAATAGCAATACCATGAAAGACAAATACCTCAAAAGAATCTATTCTCCAGTTATGCTCCATCTTTTAGAACTAGAAAAACTTAGGCCAAAGGAAGCTCAGTTGAAAAAAATACACACAAATCACTGCTTGCCTAGGGAAGGAGATAAAACTAAGTAAAAAGGAATAAAAAATAATTCTTCGGAGACAAATGTGAACAGGCAATGCAACATAACCTGCTTTTCATGCTGCAGTATTACGTGGCAGATTAGACAGTCCAAACACGATTTGATTCTGTGCTAGCGAAAAACACCTGAAAACAATTGTATTCCAAACCTAAATGGGTCTAACATGCCTTAGTCTCAGGTTTTCAGGACTAGATTCATTAGCTTGATACTATTAAGACTCATTATAATTTACTAATGCTACAAACCTCTTCGAGAAGTAGAGCTTTGGATTCATAGCTGGACTGAAGCTGGGAGAAGTCTGCGCAGCATCTGAAGTGGAAATTCAGAACTTCATAGCACAAAAAAGAAGAAAAAGAATATTGAACCAGGAAGTGGGATATTAGAACACCATTACTTCTGGATCTGTCCCGAGTTATTTAATTTCTTCCTCCATGTGACTAACATTACAGAGTGGAGAGGGGCGGGGTGTGTGTGTGTGTGTGTATATATGTATATATATATATAAAATCTCATACAAAATCTCTTCATAACAGTTGGTCCAAACTAAGTAATCATACTCTCTGAGTTTCTGTGGTGTAACACAAAAATGATGCTTACCTCAAGTTCCTGAATACCCACAAGATTATCTTGTTTGCCAGGTGCTGATTAAGAGCTTTTATCTCAATTCTAATCTGGAGTATTCAGCCAGGTTTAATTGTTAGCATTCATAAAATCAGAAAATAAATCCCCACAAATCTTTTACCAAGTTCAGCAACATGCCACGGATGACCCCGATATGTCAGCTGACAGTCTACAGCCAAACTCTTACAGACTGAACCTCATTCTCACAAACACATTTTTCTGTCATTTAAATATTTATCTTTAAATATTTCTTTTCCATTGACAGAAGCTACCATGACTATCAACTACCCGTTTGTGAGCAACCCAAAAGCTGGTTTAAAGATGTAAAAATTAAATTACTTAGCCATTATGTGAAAAATGCAGACAGGTAACAATATAGGTAAGCCTTGTCTCAAGTTGTGCTTTATAAAACTTCTCTCTAGGTTCAGGAATTTCAGTCAAACTATGAAAGAAACCTTCCAGAAAAATTTCATGTTTACTGTAAAAAATGTAATCCTAGAATGGTTTGGGTTGGAAGAGACCTTCAAGATCATCTACTTACAACCCCCTCAGTGAGCAGGGACACCTTCGGCTGGCTTCAGAGCCACAAAGGTGATTATGGGAGTGGAGCTTCTCCCTTATGGTGAAAGGCTGAGGGAGCTGGGGCTCTTCAGCTTGGAGGAGACTGAAGGGTGACCTCAGTAATGTTTATAAATACATAAAGGGCGAGTGTCAGGAGGCTGGAGCCAGGCTGTTCCCTCTTATGGCTAATGACAGGACAAGGGCCAACGGGTGCAAGTTGGAGCAGAAGAGGTTCCACAGAAACATAAGGAAAAACTTTTTCATTGAGAGGGTGATGGAGCTCTGGACCAGGCTGCCAAGGAGGGTTGTGGAATCTCCTTCTCTGGAGACATTCCAGACCCACCTGGCTGTGTTCCTGTGTGACCTGCTCTAGGTGGTCCTGCTCTGGCAGGGGAGTTGGACTCAATGATATTTCAAGGTCCCTTCCAGCCCTTAACATTCTGTCATTCTGTGGATCAGGTTGCTCAGAGCTCTGGCCAGCCCAGTGCTGAATGTTTCCAAGGATGAGGCATCTACCACCAATCTGGGCAACCTGTAGCACTGTTTCATTATCCAATTAGTGAAGAATTTCTTCCTTCTATCTAGTCTGAATCTACCCTCTTCCAATTTTAAACCATTACCCTTCATCCTGTCACTACAAAGATTGGTAAGTCCCTCCCCATCGTTTCTGTAGGCCTCCCTCAAGTACTGGAAGGTTGCTGTAAGGTCTCCCTGGAGCACTTCTCCAGGCTGAACAACCCCAACTCCCTTACCCTGCCCTCACAGGGGAGGTGCTCCAGCCCCTTGATCATCTTTGTGGCTCCAACAGGTCAGGTCCATGTCTTCTGTGTGCTGGGGGCCTCAGCTGTGGGTACAGTACTCCAGAGAGGGGCAGAATCAGCTCCCCAAGGTGCCGGCCACGCTGCTTTTGATGCAGCCCAGGATGCCTTTCTGGGCCGTGAGCGCACATTGCTGGCTCACATCCAGCTTTTTGTTCACCAAACCCCCCAGTCCTTCCCTGCAGGGCTGCTCTCAATAATCCTTAATGGCAGCATCCACGTCTACTCACATATATCTGTGTGTCTCTAGGGATACATTTTTTATATATGCTTATTTTGCAGGTCCTACCTCAACAGGAAAATTACTCAGTGATGTAGCTGCCTGTGATTTCTGGACCAAAACCACAGTTTACCAAGGATTAGTTTATTTTATAAACAGCTTTTCATGTTTCCATCTCCATCTATCTTCAGGGAAGCAGCAACATATGGTAGGGAAGATCCTGGTCCTGTGAGTTTCATTCATAAACTCTCGTTGCTTCAGGCTCTAGATTAAATGAACAGTTTGATGAATGCTCATGAAATGTGTTGAATAGGAAAATGATTCAGCATTCCTTTTCTGTGTGGGCAGAAGTCTTCATCTTCCTGAATTTTTCAGAAAGAGAGAGATCATATTATTGTAATTGCTTTTCCCATGACTAAAATCAGCCCTCATAAATAAGATCCAGCCTCAAAAGACATATAGAATAAGAGGTAGGAAGGAATGATAAACAGAAAGATTAAGTGAAAGGTTCAATAGAAACCTGCAAGACTTGCCCTTGAAATAATTAGGTGTATTTTGGCATATAAAGTATTCCTTTTTGCTGTTCTTTGCACATGTTTTAAATTGGCTTTGTAAAATATTTGGCACTCTGTCAGATTCCTGTCATTTCTGCAGCCCTGCTCCCTTCCTTCTGTATCAAAATCTAATCCAGAGATGGTTGGAGAGCCAACAACAGCGCACTCCTGGATGCTGAACAGTTGGACAGGGAGAGCATCTGTGCAAGAAAGAATCATTACATCATACTCAAAGTTCCCATTATTGACTATGAGCCTCAGAGCAGCTCCCAGTTCAATCTCTTGAAAAAACCTCAAAAGATCCAGGGGTACCATGGCACCCTGGAGCAGCTTCTGACGTGATCTGAGAGTAAAATCACCTCTTCACATGACAGCAACTGGCATGAGGCTGGAGGAACCAGAATACACCTTGATGGAAGCTAACCCCACACTTAAGCCAGTGCTTAGGTATTGTTATTTTTGCTTCTGTGTTTCTGAGGTTAGAGATGTTTTAAAAACCTACATAAGAAAAAGAAAGCAAGCAGCATGTGGTGGTAGGAAGTCACCAGGAAGAGGAAATAAAAAAAGTTCTCAAAATACTGATCCCCATGGGGGGTTCCCGAGACAGAAAGGGTGAGGATAGAGGGTTTTTTCCTGGTTGGAGGGATAAAATATTAGAAAAAAAAAAAGTGACAATAACAAGATTGCACATGTTTTAGCACCTATTTAAAGTGTACTTAAACAGCAGCTCAGTGTCAGGGGCTATTAAATACAAAAGATCAGGTGATTTGATATTAAATTTGAGTGCTGTTGACAGCTACTTATGCAGCCGAGGGCTGGAAAAGAAGGGGATTACATTTTCAAAAAGAGAAGATGAGAGAACCTCTGTGATAAAACGCAATTTTTTTCCTGACATTAATCATGAAGTGTCTTTGGATGGAGAAACCTTACAGGGGGTTAGTTCGTTTCCCTGATTCACTGCAAGAACTGGGTTACCTAAGGCAAGACTCACCAGAAGCATATGCTGCATCTGACCGGGCCACCAGGAAAACCTTTAGAAGTTGCCCAACAGCTTTCTGCAGTGCAGACTCTACAGCTTCTCACTAGAAGGAGAAGAAATCACATTTTTCAAATATTGGTCCATTAGACTGGGACCCTACTTGTAACTAAAAGTTCTCATCCTCTTTCCGTTTGAATCTCCCGGGGCATGCAGCTCCCTCAAGTCAGAGCAGCAGGCTTCCAGCTTACGGTACGGCCCGTTGCCCTTGGCAAATGGACAAACCTCTTCTCACAAGCTGGACACAAGCCCTATAGGAGCTGTGTGGCACCATGGATCAGCACCATGGTTCAGCACCACTTCAACACAGATATTCAGCAGTCAAAGACAGGGTGCCTCTGCTACAGCATATCAATCACTCCTACAGAAATACCATTTTAAAGATTACTTTACAAGAATAGTTGGCATTTCTTTTGTTTGTTTTTAATGAGGGGAAAAAATCATATTGTGACAATAAATTTTGTCATTCCTCTATTCTGAATGAAAAGTTTTACAAATGAAAAGTTTTACATTACTTGTATCAAAGTATTTTTCCTTTTGTCTTTACAAATTTTAATTGGTATTTCAGATACATTGCTTTGATATTTGAGATAAAGAGACATTAGGAATTAAAGAAAATTGTGTTTACTTTATAATCAAGCATAGTGATTTTGATAGCACAAGCCTGTTTCCATACAAACCTGTAAGAAAAAAAGTAATCTACTGGGTCTGTTCCAAATGATACTCGACATTCTCTTAGAGGACCTTAAGCTAGTATTTCATATTAGGCTGAGTTTCAAGTTCTACGCTCTAGCGTTCATTAAAAAGAGGGAAATTATTTTATGAGCCTGAAATAAGCTTGGGCAAAAATAACAACAATAACAAGCTGCTGTCACCAGACCCCTTACGTGTCTGAACACTTAGAAAGGTTTTTGGACATGGATTACATCAACAAGTCCAGGTTCCTTACTGAACAGAGATGAAGAATAGAAAGCGTTACAAGATCTACAGGCAGAGCTATGTATATTAAAAAGAGTCTTGTCTCAAAAACTCAGTAATGCTGCACAGAGTGTATGTGGAGAGTTGTAGAGTGCACAAAGGAGGAGAATAATTCATTAGTTTGGACTCCCAGAATTAACTTTGTGTACCATACAATTAAGAGTGGCCCCTTTTCCACCCCTGAGTCTACTCTACAGACTCCTAGAGGCAGCCAACCCAAGGTGGAGCAAGTCTGCCCTCCAGCAAGGGAGAACCCTTCCACACTGACACGCTCTGCTCAAAGGGTCAAACCTCAGAACTCGATGAGCAAGTTTTAAACAACGAAGCTCCTACAGGTAGTCAAACATTTGTATTTCTCATGGAAGAAAATGCTGCAAATAGCTGGGACTTTCTTCACAAGTTGTCTGGGTAGTTCCTAACAGGGTCATGTGGACATGTCTTGGATTTCCAGAGGAGTGACCCGTGAGAGGCCCTCAGAAACATGGTGCTTTCCAAGCACATCGAGACTGACGAGTTATACAAGATTTTAAGCTGAAGGAAATACTACAAAGGAAGCAAGCCTCTCACCTATTCACTACCCAAACAACCAGGTCACATTCAAACAAATTCACCAGGCAATAACTATTATTTTCAAGGGAAAAGTTTTCTCTCTATTTTATTTTTAGAGGCACCACCAATTTAATGCTTTTCACATTTAAAAAGAAGGAGATTTCTATTCTTACAGAGTGAAACTCATGAAACAATACTAGATTTCCATCTAAGATCTTAACATTATTTCAAGAATACCATCAGGTTTTGCCCTTTTTTTTGTACCCCCTTGTTTTGACATTTAAATTACAACCCAGTAAATGTCACTTTTTCGTATTAATATTTTATTATTAATACAGTCAACACTTACTTTGCATCTTAATTCCTATCTTTGTAATTCTAATATGTGAAATAAACCCTGTGAACTCCTAATTACCAAGAGATGCATGTATGGTAGAAACATACCTACTGTAGAATTAATTCCCAAGCTAACTTCAGTGAAACAATACTACGGATTAGTGCAAAGGCTATAACTGAATAAAACATTTCAAAACATCAATTAATAAAACGTTTCAAAACATCGGGTTTTGTTGTTTGTGGTTTGTTGGGGTTTTTTAAGTGAAGAGTCAGTCTCTTGCTATTTTCCATTTCAGCTGAAATGTAGCACAGATGAGTGTGAAAAGCTCTCTCCTCTCAAATATCTACGTAAGCACCTGTGAAAGTCAAGGAAGCTCTCAGCAATGCATTAGCAAGCTTTAAATTACCATCCGAGATACTTACATGCCAATACTTGCCCATGCAGGAGGGAAACTGAATTAGTTCTGTGTGACCCAGATAGTATGAATTGGGTCAAACTCATTGAAGGTGTGACAGTTTACACCACCAAACAGCCTGCCCTAGGCTGTTGCTCTGCTTTATACGTGTTAGTTTTGATCTATGATTTTACAAATATGATGGTGAACATTTTACCCATATGCTTGTACGTGCCTGAACATATATACACACACACAGATAAAATGAAGTCTTAACTTTATGCTACTGAGCATTTGTAAAGTATCAGCATTCTAAAGCTGAAAATACCAGGAAAAAATATCAGCTTGAAAATAACTTCAACAACAAACTTGTATGGCTCTGTAATATCTTCCATAAATCACAGCAGTTTAAATAAAGCTATGGCATATAATTGTATTAGTCTTACCTAGCATTTTTAGAGCTAAGCAGTAAGAAGAAATGTTACAGACATAAATAGCAAGCCCTGTAGATAGAAACACCATAATGAAAGAGTACTAAAATGCTGCCATTTTCATATGTTCTCTGCTTCTCAAAAAGGGAAAGAATTCATTATCTGATATTCTCTCTGGGATACCAATGTTAATAACACGGTATTTTCTGTGTCTATCACCCATCCACCACTGGAAGAGAAACACCAAACACTAAGATGACCGAGGCATGGCTCTACATGAGAAGGTGTAAGAGAGATGTATATGAAAGCCAACTCTTGCACATAAACAGAAACCAGTTCCTTGAAAACATTCCAGTCCTGACAACACAGCTTGAAAAAGCACTTTCCTGTTCCACAAGGTAGTTCCCTGTATTCAGTACCTGCTACTGATACAATCTCAAAGCCTAGGACACCTTCAATTCCACGACCTCTTCCGTTTATGCTTTGACATCTTCTGCACAAAATGCAGTTGTTATTAATTCCTAGGAAGCTGTAGAGCCCTTTTCAATAAAGCACACAGATGTAAGCATTGGCTGTTACCTGAAAAATATTTCACTTCACTATTCTCAAAACAAAAAGCAAAAACTCCCTCAGTCTTTCTGGCATAATCCAGACTTCGGGGTGTCCCAGTTGCTTACGTTCTCACTAATTGTAATTCTCCTAGTTGACAACTCTGACTGCATGGCAGCTGTTCACAGCTGCCCTTTGACACACAAACTGCACGACTTCAGTTGCACAGCCCTTCATGATTCACATTCATTCCAATTATGCTTTTTCATTTATTGCTCAAAAATAAAACCTCACTGTCAGTCTGACCTAAGATCAGCACTTGAACCCACGTGTTACATTGTTCAACAAGTATCTCTAGACTTTCCCCATACCTTGCTCCCACCCTGGAGGAACCCCTCAAAAAGCTCTTTCATTGTCTTCTATTACACCCTCTTTGTCACTGCCCTTTTGCTGTGATTCTTATCAAATCAGTTCAGCAGCTTTTTCTGCTCATTGCCCCCCGTTCTGGCTCAGTGTACTGACACTGCCCTCAGACTCCCTGTCGTCACCATTTTCACACAAGTGAGGGCCCCACAGAGTACCACAGAACAAACATTTCTAGATTGCCATTAGTTCATTATAACACTACAGTTGTGGCTTTTATTAACCACAACAGAAGAAGGAAGCAGGTTAAGTGCAGGGAAGATATACCCTTTTACTTGGCTTATAAGCCTTTTGGGACATGCAGCAAACTTGCATTCTCTCTCATCCATCTGAATCTTGATCCTCAGCTGAACAGTAATTACAGACTCGGTATACACGCAGCACCATCTAGCTGTTAAAAACCAAAAGCAGAGACTGGCTGTAGAGTTTCGCTGGGGTTGAAAAGATAAACATGCATTGCTGGTGGAGAAACGTGCACCTGCACCGTTCTTTGGTGGGGAGGCAGCACGTGAATGGAGCTGTCACAAGGAGCTGAAAGGAGCCAGCCTTCTTTTGCCTTGTCTGTAACCAGAGAGGTTCACCTTGCCCTTGTTTCTCCCTAGACACCGCACTTCCCACTGTAAGGCATCTTATGACAGGGCCTGTGATTAGCACCCGGATTGTCTGAGGAACCAATACAGAAACACTTATCTTGGATGATTAATAATTGAAGCACACACTTTTCCATAGCTTCTGGAAAACACCAGTGTATCTGTCATCTTTTATTAGTACGTAAGCAATCCTACCAGTTTCTGTTACTGATTACCATCTCAAGACACTATCATTATTGTTAATGTCTAGTGTCTATCAATATGTCTCTCTCAAACTATCACACTCTAAGACATGTTACAAATATTCAAAGTTACCACATGGGGAGGCACATTAACACGACAGCAGAGACTTGGTAATTTGCAAAGCTGATTGGATTTTTAGAAAAGATTACATTGAACTCACTTGTCAAAGTATAATACAGACCTATCCTAAAATAAATGACCTCAATAAACACACCTACAGCTAAGAAAATGAAGGATCCTGCAGAGTTTGGTGACTTTGCTCTTTTCAGCATTGCAGTCATGAGTTTTGTCCCCTTTCCAGATAAAAAAAAAAAAAAAGCAGCTGGTAGTCAGAATGAGAATAAGACGAGCATTTCATTTATATGCTGCATTGAGCAGGCTTACTCAAGGTGACATTTTGTTTCACTTGAATATTTATTTTTTTTTAAATGCAACATTTTTGCAGGTGAGATTTGCAAAAATACTTTCTCAATTACTGTGTCACAAGGATATGGCACAAAAGGCATTTAAAACACTTTTAACCATCTTGAAGCAAGGAAAACTGACTTGTCCACTTCAGGCTCTGCTTTACGTTGTAATTACTTAAGATGACTACTTCTTAAGCCTGCCTGGTTATGTATTCATTTGTTCTAATGGAAATTTTCTTCTCTAAGTGTTCCACACTCCTTACTCGATACCAAAAGAGAAGGAAGAGCTAATATCTCATTGTGACCTTGAAACCTGGAAACTGGAATACAATTAAATAATTTAACTATGCAAACTATCTGAAGTAATTATTACATCTTGTGTTTTGAAAACACTGAAATCATGGAAAACCTGTTTAGAGTTTGGTGAGTAAATCCTACCTATTGCCACAAAATAGACCACCAACTGCTGGTACACAAGTCTTTTCTACTAAAGCATATTGTGCCAGAAGTGTAAACGTATGCATACTATATCCAGTGCCATACTCATATGCATATCTTTCTATATTCAAGTACAAAAACTTTATTTCAGAAGCCAATTTACTGAATTACAGTAATACACTTGTCCTGCTCTGTTACTTCCCAAGAACTTAAAAGTCCTCGAACAGAAATGGCAGCTAAAGTTGTCATGATTTATGCTCACCACACAAGGTAAGAGCCATGGCTTTAAAGGAAAAGGATTGTACTGTTCTTTACCAAGAACACGTAAGAAACGTGCATTTCTGTATGAAATAACCTGTTGTGCTAGATCATTTAGAAGAGGCTTGTGACTGCAAACTGAGCTATGACGACAACTAACTCTTCCCATGACTGTCCCAGCACTGCTGAGAAGAACGTGCCACCCACCACAGCCCAGTTTGTCTGGGGGAACTGGGGACACCCCAGCAGCAGCAGCCACCTGCATTGCAGCACTTGCACTGGTTTATGAGCTGCCAAGGCAGGCGAGCCAGCTCACACATACTCACAGACCAAGACCCAAGCAAGAGGCCTTGGGGTCAGTGGAAAAGGGCCTTGTCATCATTTCTAGGAAGGCTTTTCTCAAATACTGATTGAACATCACTGAAAATGTCAACTCACCCTGATCTCTCCAAAACTGAGCTGTAGTCAACACTTGAAAAAAAGGCTTATCGTTTGTCAAGTATGTCTTTGAATAAGCTGAAGAGGCAGTCTTGATATCCTGGAAGCAATCAGTGCCTGCTGTGAACGTTCTTCAGCAGCATCTTCCACTTACAAGGTTCCTTAAAAGGATAATAGATGTATAAATTTTCTTCAACAAATACCTTCCTAAGATCCCCCAAATGACAGCTTGTGTCCGAACATGGGTCCTGATCACCACCATCTTCCTACAGCCCTTAATATTCTGCCTGCTGCCAGGCAGAGCAGCACAGAAACATGGAGGAGCCCAGGCTGGAAGGGAGCTCTGGGAGTCAGCTAGTCCAACACACCGCTTACAGCAGGCCCCGTGAGATCTGACTGTCCAGGCAAGTTTTAAGTAATTCCCAGTACTTGCAAATGAAATTTGCTTCTTTTTTTTTTATTGCCTTAGATTTGTATGAGATACAGGAGTGAACGGCATATAATTATGTAACACCGTGAAATCAGGAAAAGCGCCTTTTCAGGAATCTAAAAAGCCTTTGGTAGCACATTGCTTAGTTTCTTTTGCCTTCCCTATGAAGTGAAAAGCACCATTTGAGCTGTCTTGACAGAAAATAAATTATTTTTCTTGATCACCATTATCAGAACCTGTTTCTTTCTAGCGGCTAGAAGAGTACAGAAGAGTGCAATGAGGTGATATCATGGTCCATCATTTCCTAGAAGTTGGCAAAACTTTTTTCTCCAAGTTCCATGAAGAGCAAAGAATATCAAAAGGACTAAGAAACCACAGAATGGGAACTCTTCACAGCATGTTTCTCTTCCATAATTAATATTACAACTGAATCTTCACATCAGTTTAAGAACTTGGCATGTAGCAAGTCCTCTTCCAGTCAAGGTAGAGAGTAATGTGATCACTGTCAGTCCTGAAAGCGATGGATAAATTCTTCAACAAGTTGCAAAACAAGCACTGCTCATGTGCTTATCTACAGTGGAGTAAATATACAACACAGGTACAGATGGCGTGAAGGGTATATGATGTCATGGGGCACGTAGGACTTTACAGCATTGCAGGCAACTAACAGTTTCAAATGCAAATGAAAACATTGTATTATCTGTTCCTGAAATCGTGCAAAACTCTGATGTATCCTCCAATTTGAAAGCATGTTTCACAACACTTTGTAGCCATATGCTTTGCTTTTTTTACTCTTATTTTGACAAAATATTTGATTTTCTAGCTTTCTAAATTAGATACTCGATTGTTTTAAAATAAAAAGTCCAATAGTTATTTCTCTATAGCAATATTTTGTTTTTAACATGATAAGTTCATGCAGATACTTTTTAGAGATACCATCTCAAAATCGTACAATGTTTAATCACCAGCTCGTTGACAAGAACAATGTCTTTCTCAAATGTCACAAACTGAGAAATTGCAATAGCAGAAATGACCTTATTTCTTTCTAGAAGATTGCTTTTGTGACCTAAATAATCCCTCTTTCCTTCACTTCCCCATCATTAGAGCGTTGGTTCAAGGAAAGAAACATTGCCGTAATCATTTCAGTTTTCAAAGATGACTTACCAAATGATTAGTCACTGACTTGAGTATGTCCACCAAAAGAGGTTCCCAAGATAACAGCATCTAATAAAGAGTATGTAAATGTCAACAACACCTTGTATATAGCATTTCTTGATCCAGATGTTCAATGCTTTGTCTCATATAATCAAGCAAGCAATAAGCAGGACAATGTGACTGACACTGGAGGCCAGAGCACATTCAACAACCCCAGCTTTTTTGCATCGATCCAGTGGACTAAATTTACTCCTGATCTATGCCAATTTTGATCTAAATTAGTATGAATCATTTTGCTTTGAACAGCTTACACTTACTCTGGGTATTAGAACAGGCACATACAGGCACACCTTCGTGCTAGTGGAGAAGAATAGAGGATATTTATTAAGACAGAATAAAAATCATATCCCTCCCCATCCCCCCCAAAAAATCAATTCTCAGTAAGGTGTCATAACCATCTTGACCTCAATACTAGTTTTCTGGGACAATCAAGTTTGGATGAGCAGAAACTCAAAAAAAAAAAAAATCTCAGTTGTAGCCACAGCAAAATGTCTTAGTTGATACACAGCCAAAAACAAAGGTCAGGTCTGTTTTGTTCCTGCTGGCACAAATGTATGATCAGCCTTTCCTTACAATAGGGGAGCCTTCAAGACTCTCAGGGCTGTCTTTATACTTCCAACACTAGTTCCTGGCTGCAGCCAAGGAACGGATTTGGGAGCATAAGGCACATGTGCATCATCCAAGTCCAGCCACTTGCAAAGCATTTCCTTCAATTTATTTGTACGTATCCAGTTGAAGCAGATGTGAATTCATCAATTTATCGAATATTTAATCGGGAATTTATCTTGTTTACTGGTATACAGGGATATTGTCCAGGGATCATTCAAGGTAAATCATAATGCCTTCTTGCCAGCAGGACGCATAAACATTCTGCAAGGCAAAATGAACAGTAATAGTTTTTTAGTAACTTCCCTTTTCCTCACAGATATTTCACAGCACTGTCAGGGACGTAGCAGTGACAGGATGAAGGTAGTACATTAAAAGTCTCCATTTTGTCTGTTTGAAAGCAGTTAGGACAGGTTTAACAGAAAACAAATCCATTCTAGCCTGAAGTATACAGAGTATGCCACTATAATTTAGCCTTCACCTTGTAGACTGTATCAATAAAAAGCTGGTAAATAAAAAAGGTCCCTGAAAAATGTTGCCATTTAAAAAATTTAACATCACAGTAATCTATCTTTTCTTCAACAAAAGGAACCAAGAGAATCTAACCCAGCTGGTGCATTTCCTCTTGCATTGGAAAAATCATAGGTTCTCACCTCCATCAAATACTCCACGGGAAAGCAATTTGTCCTTCCCACTCATATGCTTGGGTGCCCGGGCAGTTCTAGGCTATCAAGGCACACAGCCTACACAGATAGGAATTTACAGAACAGACATCATCTCCTTTTACTCTACATAATTACAGATTTATTGCTTTCATATGTTGGCTGCAGGTTTTTAAGCTACTGTCGGTTTTGATTTATGAAAAGACAAACAATCTCTGCCTTCATTTGCCTGTGTCACTGACCATCACTTACTCCAGGGGACATTTCCATGGGCTTCACCTCTGCGTGCTAAATCTTGCAAGGATGCCTGGAAATATTGTTCTTTTTTAACAGTCATATAAACAAGGCAAACAGTACTTAAGGACATTGATCGATAGAAGTTCTCATTTCAAACTGAAACAGTGCATTGTAAGGACTTGGCATATACCACTTGTTAGCAATTTCAGTAGACAAC
The DNA here is from genome assembly GCA_025331215.1 of Actenoides lindsayi. Classification (NCBI taxonomy): domain Eukaryota; kingdom Metazoa; phylum Chordata; class Aves; order Coraciiformes; family Alcedinidae; genus Actenoides; species Actenoides lindsayi. The sequence goes on along the minus strand of WTSP01016270.1, from coordinate 45,652 downwards.
GGCCTTTGTTGCCAGAATTCAAGACTGTGGAGAAGAAAAACACAGGGCAAATACTGTTCTAAACACAGAACACAAAATTAATTTTCAAATGAGATGAAAATACAGCAATTTGGAGTGCAACTGGATAAAAACCCTGCAAGGGTGATCTTTCAGAACACAGAGATGCCGTGGGTAGGTAGGAAGCAAGGTGGAGATAATAATACACCTGCCCTTCAGTGGAGTGACCCTCAAGGAAGCAATTCAGTCTGGTGCAATGAAGAGCAATTGGTTAGTTCATGGACTTGCTAAGAAAAATCACTGTAACTTAATATGATGTACTGCTTGTTTTCTATTAGTAAATAAAATGTTGTGTATTTTAAGATTTTTTTCAGATAATAAATCTTGATCTATCAAGATTACCGCGGTCTTTCATTTTTCTATATGCCAATTATCTACAACACATCAACAGGAATTACATGATTCTGTGTAACTATTCAGTTAAATAAAAACACATTTGGCCAAATGGCCTAATGGCTTGGAGGTACATCAGGACAGAAATTATCACTATCACTTAATGGCTGTTGATTAACATAATGCAAGTACGATATCAAATTAAAACAATGTGCTAGGTTCCAGGAGGTCACACTAAACCAGCTGGTGAGGTTATAGCCCGGTTCCTTTGCAATACGATCACTAGTTTGCTGCTGAAATAAACACACCACATTAACACACGCATTTCTTTCCGATACCTTCAAGTTTTATATCCTTTAAGTGTGTTTTCAACTGACAAAAGCAGCAGCGTTCCTTCCCTTGTCCTCATTATTTGGGCATCACACTTCTCCAAGATAGATTATTTTTAGACCAGTGATGTCTAAGAAGCTAATGATCCCAAGATCTTTAAAGGACAATTGTCCCCATTAGCATCAAGACTCAAACTTTTAAGAAGCTAGAGCGTCAGTCTCTGAAACCCCAAATTCACTCTGCTCCTTTAGCGTGTGCCCTGGCAGCCACCATCGCTACATGTAGATTATACCAGTTCCCCTTCTCAGACACAGAGACTCCTCAGGGACACCAAGGCTGCAGACTGTGATTCCAGGTATTCCTGCAGTGAACTTGCGTGCCCAAAGGCAGCCAGCATTTGGACTGTTTGTACTCCCACCGGGTGCCAGAAAGTCCCAGCTCAAGTCCACGCGGCACTTCCTGGCAAAGGAATTTGTTTCCCATGCCATTTGATAGCACTCTTTGGTCTGGCCAGTTCTCTTTGACAACGCCTCCTTTTAATTATGAGATATGAGTTCAGGATGCTACCAGAGCAACAGGAGTGATGGCAAACATCCTTTGAAGGATGTTCTCAATCCCAGCAGTCTTAGGAAAACAGGCTACTTTATTGAGAGAGCCAGATCCAACCCTCCCCTAATGAGTTTGGCCTATGACAGGCCCACTTTCCCCCTCATAAGCAGAGACAACAGCTTGCTTTTCCATTTCACTATTAAATAGTGACTAAGAAACTTCATAGAGAGCACTGCTTCTTTTATATAGCGTACTGCCCTGGTTGTAGAGTGGGTGAGGGAGATGTTTGCCAGCAAGGCCTCTGCAAAGGTTACCCAATATACCCAATATAGCCGCGATCGGCTTCATCCAGAGTGCAGTAAGAATGCAGCCAGCTCTCTACAGCGAGCAAAAAATTTGAACACAGATGCAAAGTGAAGGAAATAAAGCTCACTCGATGGCACAAATAATTAAGATAAGTGACCAGTCAGATATTCTGTGTTGGTTTTGTTTACAGGCACCCTAGGACTCCAGTAGAACCATGAAATAAAGCCAGCTTTTCATTCCTGCAGCTCCAGACTTTACACTGAACCAACTATAATCAGTTAGTTCACACTCTTCAGAGCTCATTATAAATAACTCCTGCTTGTTAGTTCCAATTCTGTTCCCAACTTTACAGGATTTGCAGAGGCCAGCAGAGAAACTTGATTAACAAGGGTGGCCCCAACCCCTAACAGGAACACAGACTTTGCCACCCAATTACTCCCAAGTGGTATTACTCATTTGTCACAAACCCAGCCTTCAGCTCACTTCAGCCTAACTGTGCAACCAATCAGTTCCACTTGGCTAAATTTTATCTCTATCACCAAACTTTCTCTTTAATTTTTGTCATAACCAACTTCCACCACATAGCCAATGCCCAACCAACACTAGCCCATTGCACTCCAGTGCGACCATTCCTCAACCTTGTTTTACAGGCTTGCAGGATCCAGCAATTAATGAAGTCATTAAATCCATACGAACCTTCCCCCTTACTGTCCTAATAGTCTTCTTAAACACAGCATGCTAAACAACACTACTCACAGCAGTAAAATCCAATAGCTGTTCTCTGTCTTGGCCCCACTACAGCATTCTCACCCTGCACAGCCCAGATAGACTAAGGGAGAGGCAAGTAGTTTAAAAACAATTCTTAGACTGATGGATCATAGAAACTGAAACATCTCAAATGGAGATGACAGTTCAGAGCTGCGGAAGGTGAAGCACTGCAGTTGTGGCTGGGGGCAGTAAACTAACATAGTTCAAGAGAAACTGAACTGTGCTGCTTTCCCAAACTCCTCACAATGAACTCTGAGGCTGCAATACCCCACATAGCACGGCAACACCAAGGGTACATTTAGAGTTAAAAGAGTCAAGAACTCCAGCTCTTTATGCTATGCAGGTCTTTCCTTCCTTACAGACCACCATGCCATCTGTAACTTCTAAACTGAATTAAACAATTTAAATGAAAAATTACTACATTTAAAACCTGTAGTGCAGACACACGGAACTACAAGTCACGTTACTTCATTCATGAAAAGCTTTTGTAAAAATCATGTTCTTTCAACCAGGTATCTTCCACAACTGTCAATTTTGCATTAAGACTCAGCCAAGACACCATGGGTAGTAAGATTCCCCCTCCCTCACACATTTCCCCAGCTTCCAGTGAGTCTGCCTGCCCATCCTGCCCTTGCTTCAAGACCTCTCTATCTGGGGGGCTCATGAGGAACCCAAGGGATCTGCTAGGACCCATCCTACTGATCTGGAACAGTGACACTCACTTCTGCCTGTGTAAAACTGAGAAAAAGAAATAAAGTAGAACATGTACTGTGAGCAAAACAACAGTGAGAGTTTACCATCTAGAAGAGTGAGAATATAAATGGGACTGAGAGGGCATTAAGAAAAAGAGGTTGAATCAAGACCTGACAGACTACAGTTGGAGTCCTCATGGTCAGTGTTTCTCCTTGACAACTGCCCCCAAGCTGCATCACCTGTCTGCTGCCTTAATAAAAGGAGAACCTCCCTGTACTCTTGACACCACCTCACTGCTTAAAATAAATAAATAAATTGATCAGCTGTACTTGCGTGGTGAGTAACAATGCAAACTGAAAGGCCCTGGCCCCACTGCTGATGGGCTCCACACAGAGCCTGGGGGAGCTGCACAGATTCCTCCATGGAGGCGTTTGGCAGCAGAAGGCAGGCCGGGCGGCCCGGGGGGCAGAGCGGCGAGGCGGGCCCGGGGGGCAGAGCAGCGAGGCGGGCCGGGCGGCCCGGGGGGCAGAGCGGCGAGGCTTCAGTTGCAACTGATATCCATAGATCTGTGACAAGTTCTTTTAACAAGCAGATAGTGTAGTTTTGTAATCAGAGAAATGTTCATATTATCCCTCAGTATGCTGCATATGAAACAGCTGTATCTTTTGTCTCTCAACAGGGAGGGGTATACCACAATAAGGAGAGAATGATTTCTACTTCCCTGAATAGCAGGTATGTTGTCAGCTACGCTCCTCATTAAGGACTTCCATGGGCAGGTTTCCAGGATATTTTTGGGATTATTCTCAAGCCATCCTCAGTCAGATCACCTGGAACTCAACCATGTTACGCCAAGTAGTTGTGTTGGACAATAATGTTATCTGACATACCCAAATTGTGTGCAGGTGGTATTTGAAAGCTGAACTCAAAAACCATAAGCAATGCTATATATTACTTGGCATGCCCACAAAAACATGCACTTGAAAACAGACAGCCCTATACCCACAAGAGGGGAAAAAAAAAATAAAAAAAAAATTGTAGGTTTCAAATGCCTTTATAAGGCAATATAGATGCACATTCCAATCAATCATGATAGGGCCCCATTTTCTACGTAAAATGATTATTTTTTTCTTGTCAAAATAAAAAAAAAATAAGTGCATGCATACTTAGAAGTAATTTTTTTTTTTTTTAATCAGTTAAGCATAATGACACATGTCCAATTCTCAGTCAGGGAAGAATACTCCAGGTCGCTTATTCAAAGAAGAAGCACAGTCTAAGCAGAAATTACCCCATCACGTCAGAAACCACTATGAAACACATAAGAATATTATATCTTCACCAGCCCACTAAGAGATGGTTTATTTCTCTTTATAGCATCTTTATTTCTCTTTATAGCACCTTCACCTAGATAAGCACACAAAGCCAGGTCACCAGCCAGTATAAACAAGCACAGCTCCCTTGAACCTCATCAAGTTGAACTGGCTTGTAACCGAGGGGATTCTACACCGCACAGCAAACACAAACTCCACATCCCATCTTTAGACAGCGCTCAACACCTTGCCTCGTGATGCTGGGGACTAACGTAGAACTAAAATACTTACGAAAGATATTACAATAATGTAAGTGCTCTGCTGTGTTTTGTGAAGAATTAAAACAGGTCTCCCTTCACTTGTCTAAATATTCAAATTGTATGCATCCCTTTACATTCCCCAGCTAAAAGCGACTGGTTGAGTTTGCACCTATTTTTCACTCCTTGCTTTTACCACAGATTATTCATTCCTGACACATTTCAAAGCATTACTCAAAAGCCTGCATAAGCAGTATACTATGTTTAAATATTTCTCTATTTTTAGAGGGGTGTGTATGTGTATAAGCTCTTAACATTCTTTATAAATATTTTACCCATCCAACCTCTTCCTGAGCAGTTTTACAATAAAGACAAATTTTCTATCGGTACGTGTTAATTTTCTTACCTCTATCTGTTTTGGTCATGCCTTTTACACCAGAGAGATATGTTTTTGTTATCCCGAATAATTGGCTCTTCTGCTTTGTCTTCAACACTTAATTTCTGATCCACCCAGAACCAAGCAAGGGGGAAAACAAAGATTTGTAGCTGTAGCAGGCTACAAAATAAATAATAATCTAAACTTGGCATCCAAACCACTGCTGTACTTTAAAAAAAAAAGAGACGATGCTGAACTCCTTAGCCACAGCTATAGTCTTGAACAGCACCAAGTGCTTCACACAGCGAACCAAAAGCTGAAAGCTGATCAAGCCACAGCTTAATGGCAGCTAATTAGGTGACTAGTCTGTTCAGAGTGTGTATAGTGCATGTCATACAGGCATTACAGGGGTGGTTCCCCCAGGCTGGGGAAACACTTCAGGAGACCTGGAGAAGTCAGCAGCTACAAGGAAAGTCATCTTTCTCAAGGTTATCCATCGCAGGATAGTCCGTAGCACAGTGGACAGAACATACTGCTTTCTTCTAGGAGTTCAATATTTCTCTCATCATACAGAGCAGAGCCATAAGCCAGTCTTGTATATTGTCACTTAGCAATACAGCAAAGGAAAGGGAGTCACGCTTCCCCATCCTTAACATTGTAGCTGAAACAGCGCACTTAGGTTTACTCAGATCTGTTAACCAAACCACACTTTAGCAAGCTAAAAATTGAGGAAAAATAAAAGCCACAAATCAAATGTTAATAAAGCACAGAGATCTGTTGCATTTAGAAGAGTCTAGATGGATCTGAAAAACACACCAAGGCCTATTATCCTCTTGGAGCCTTCTACTTGCTATTTCAACATTGTGAACTTCATATTCCTGTATAGTTCCTATTTCCCTTATGGGTCACATTTCAAAGCAGCAGTAGCACCAGCAAAGCCATAGGTGAAAGATGAAACAGATGCCTTCCTGTGGTACTTGACAGAGGTCCTCTAGCCCACACACCTAAAATATTTTAAAGGGACATATTTCTACTTTAAACAATTGACGCCAAGTCTGCTGAGAATGAAACACTGAAATGATTCTTTCAGGTTCTGCTGTGTTTCCCAAAACACAAGCTAGGCAACAGTCTCCTAAGGGACAGTTAATTTTCTTAAGTACGTATTGAGATACTCATTCCTTGAGATGTGTGTGTACCTGAGAGTCAGACTACAGCTGGTGGAACAGAACAAGCACGTCCTTTGATTCCACAGAACTCAATCTACTCCTAAATACAGTATCAGGAAAAGAAATGAAAAAACTTGGTAAGAAAAACACCTGTGCAATCTCCAGAATAAGCACCAAAGAAATTATAAACTGGGCTGTGACTCAGAAAACAATTGGATTTCTAAACAATAGGGGGTTTAATTGGAGGAAACATTTCATTTCCAAAACAAAAGAAGGAATTGATGGTAGATGTCTAAGCAAGACCTCTGCTGCGAGTCAGAAAGGGCTTCATTATCTGCATTTTTCATCTTGTTAGACTAGTATTTTATGTAATTAAGTTCTGCACCTGCAACAATCTTACAATCACTGCAGTGATTAGTCCAGCTGTATTTATATTTTGTGTAAAGTTGCTTTTACTTCTGATTTCTTCTTTACATTCCAGCCTTGACAGTAAATTGCAGAATATGACTGGGATCAGATTTGAGGCCTTCTGTTAAAATTAGAGCTAACACAACATATTCAAAGGAAGTTAAATTCGGAAGAGACATGCTAAGAACTGGCCTCAGAAATCTTCATCTTACAAGGATGACTGAATAAATGGGGAAACCGATGAAGAAAGGTGGGGAGCAGAAGAAACAAGAAAGCACAGTACAAGAAATCATTTAGCCACGATTACAAAAAGGCCTTACAAAACATTTAACATTTCCTTATGTAAAACCCAAAAAAAAGAAATGAGTCTACGTAAAGAACAGTTTCCATGTGTTTATAAAATGCCCAGTAGAAAGAAATCCTCGTCAAAACTCTCAGCCACTATACTAATATACACGAATAATTATTTTAACCTATGCAGATCTGCTCTTTTCTGAGGTACCCTACTGTTATCAAGAAAAATATTTTTCTAATAGCAACCACTTGATAAATCCTCCAAAAGGCAGAAACCTCTCAAAAGACTGTAATTCCCTGCAGATTCACTTGTGTCTCCTGAGGACCTCCACATTGTCCCTAGTAATCCTCCTATTTTTCTCCTTGACAAAAAGAGTCTCAAATATGCAATATTTGTTTTTGCAATAATATGAAATAATTTTTTTTCATATTTGAACTGAAAACAGTATGATTAAATCTTCCAGTACAGAATTTTTCATCCCTTTAAGTCAATGGATCAGCAGCAAGGATATGGAACAGGCTTTTTCCTCCTAGCTGTAGGCTTTGCTTAAATTAGTCATCCCTAGTAATTTATATAGGCTAATTAACATTACAATCACTTTTACCTAGCAAGCATTGTTAATGAAGAAAGAGTAAATGTCAGGAACTGAAAGGGCTAATTGAACTCTTCAAATGTCCCTAAAAACAAACACCAAGACAAACATTTAAGAGAATAAAGAGGAAAAAAGCACAGAAACCTTTAAAGTGTCAGAGGTGTACTCAACCTGCTTTTCCACTTGATTTCCTGTTCCTCTTTTGCCTTTCCAAGACATCTCTAATTAGTCTCAGAATTACTTGCTGCAATTGTTAGTGATATCACAAATAAGTAATAGCACAATAATTCAATTCTAGCACATGACACTTTTCCTTCTCCCCTGCTGAGGAGCAGACAAACACACTTCATATTTATATAAGCTGATTTTGGACAAAAAAAGCAGTGTAAAGCCCAATAGGCTGTAGAGGAGGGTATGCTTTTTTCCTGTACCAGAACAATACAAGCAACAAGAAAGAAGGAAGAAAAAACTATCTGCAAGTCAAGGCTAAAGCACTCTTCACTCAAACAGACCCGTCACACTCACGTTTCCCACTCACTCGCACAGGAAATGCTACCAGTGAGGACACACTTTCCTGGAAAGACAAACTACAGAGCTTTTAAAGTCAAGCCCGTTGCCCTTTTCTCTAGCAGATCTTCCAACACAAAACGGGGCTCTCACAGGCCTGCTCAGACAGCTTGTGCTCCCATTGATCTTCCGACAATTTCAATTCAATTTTTTCTGAAAAAAGGGCAAAACATGCCCTCCAGTGTCCCTAGCCAAACACATTCATGGGGCAGGAGATACCACGGAAACAGCTTGAAAAATGTATTTTACAGGGGATATTTCATACAAATGACACACCTTAACACTAACAGAAACAGCTTTTGATGCAGTTATGCACGTACGGTGAAGTTTATACCTACTCCTTATTTTCTCCCCTTTAAAGTGGTAAATAATGCACGAAATCAGACAGGAACACCTACTTCAGGCAAAACAGGTATACAAAAACAAAGAACTGTGAAGACTGCATTTAATTTTATTTTTTAACCAAATTATTCTAAATCCAAAATTAAACATTAATCAAGAACAGATCAAGCAAGATGCTTTGGTATTGGCACTTCTCAAACAATGCATCTGGAACTCGGAGTAGCATTAGCCGAGTGCTCTTCAGAGACCTGCACTTCCTACTTTACTCTAAATAACTCATTGCCTTGTTCAAAGCTGTTGAAACAAGGGACGGACCTTCAGATTCCTGCCCAGGGAGTTTCTCAATCAAGAGCTACATGAGGAAATTCACCCTATTCTGCTCATTCCACATCCACTGCCTACCCGCTACTCTCCCAGGGATCTCAGTATCAACAACATGCCCATTAAGTTCAAACAATAAAGCTAAATACTACAATTCACATCGCAGTTCTCTGCTGATCATAGCTACAGCACTCTGAAGACATTCTAGAGTTGTCATGTTAAATGGTACTTCATGAAGTGCACAGCTCTACACCAGTTGTGTATTTCAGTCCCTCACAATCCTTACCATCACCAGCTTCAGCCCACCTTTCTGGGACTTGCTTCCTCACTTTTAGAGAAGACATTCAGTGTTTTCCTAGGATCACACAGAAAACTTCCCTGCAAACATCTCGTATGACAGCAGATCCCAAGCTGCACTGGGGTGTGTGTCTGCAGGCCACAGCAGGGGAAGAGCCCAGCCCTGCCAGCAATGGTGGCATTGCCCCAGGGTGGCATCCTCCCCACTAGCACTGTGGCTGTGCATGGTACTACTGAATTCATCCACGCTCCATGGCAGACCTGTAGCTCAGGGACACTTCACTGGGTATTTTTTTCAGATCAACAGATTTAAGATAATGAAATGGCTACTTAGTCAAGCTTGGCAGAAAGGTGCATCCATAGGGTGACACCAAAGGGCTTGCTGTGTGCCTGGCACAGCACAGCATAAGGTCTTTGGAGTAGGAAGACTTCAGACAGAATAAAATACTACTCTGGACCAAGAAAGCCAAACTTTCTAAGTCAGTGTTTTTGTTACCTGATGGGAACAGACAGTCCTGTCAGATGTGTCTGGCTTGCCTCAAAGGCAACCCAGGAGTGAGGTACCCTTCTTGAGGTGGGAAGAAACATTTAAGAAGGCAAAAGGAGTAAGCTAGACAGATGGCAGAGATTCCCAGGCATGCCTATGTACTATATGCTTCTGGTTTAGTTGACCAAAATTCAGCATGAGACATCAGTTCATAGCTTGGCACTTTCTACACAATTTGAGCGCTCTGCAGACAGGTATTTTACACCACAGGTACTCTTGGCCCAGCTGGTAGAAGGCCAGTTAACACAGCAAGAAAAAGAATGTCAAACTCTGCATCGGCTGGATGTCATGTCAGAACACAACACTTGCCAGCTGCTAAACCTCTACACACCTATAGCAGTTCTCAAGGCTTACATCTGGGTGAGGAAAGAGACACTTGTTTGGATGGACCAGCAAAACCAAAGAATTTTCAGGAATAATTGTCTACATGTTTTGGGCACAAGTAACTTACAGAAAGCACAAAAGGGTTTGGGGGGGATTTTAGTGGTTTGGGGAGGCATTGTTTTATTGCAGCATTTTTGGTTCGTTTGGGTTTTTATTAACACAGTCCTACAAGGCTTTCTGGAACAATATTTGTGTCTTGTGTCCATACACACAAAGGCATAATCTACAACCTAACAGATCATTTTTTATAATTACGTTATCATTAATTGGAAACCCTTATTTTCTGGATTATACATTACATGGTTACACTAGTGCTCCTTGGGAAGCATTTCCAGGATTTAAATTTATTTAAGTTTAAAAAAAAAATATGTAAAGTGATATTTAATTTGTTCTTGGCTTCCCAGTGTTTAGATTTACTTAGTATGAGTGCAGAAGATTAACCAGCTAGAGAAAACTACATGATCTTCCCAACAAAGCGTGAAGTCCTGCAGCCTGCTGACACCTGGGCATTGGGCACCTTTTCAGTCAGCAGCGCAGTTACCCGCGATGCACGAGCGTACGGCACTGTGACACAGTGCTCCTCGTGTGATCAGACCACTGAGGTCAAACCTGGAAGCACAAGGCTGGATTTGTCCTGCAGAACACTTGTATGTGTCCTCCTGCTCCCCCCGGAGAGGAGACAAGGAGTGGGTGCTGAAGCAGCCGAGTCCCGCAGAAGGCTTTTGCCCGCTCTGGCGTGACCTAGCGGACACTGCTGCTGAGGGGCCCGGCAGGATGGGCTGTGCAGAGAGGCACTTCTACAGCACGGCCCCAGGAGAGCTGTACTGGCACAGCTAACAGTCAGCAAACCACGGCATGCGAATAAGGATGAGTGGTCTAGACAGGGAAACGATTTTGTCAGTGAGTCATATCCTAGCTAACTTGACTCAAATGGCAGCCACAAGCTGCAATCATACTGTCAGTTTAAAGTCCATGTCGAATTGAAAGGGACAGTCCTGTCATGTCCTAGTCCTTGGCCAGTCTGTCTCCTCTGCCTTGTGCCAGCCCTCACATTCACGAGGCCAGGGAGCTTAAGCAACCAAACTAAGCCAAGCCAAAACACAGAAGAAGAAAATTAATTTTCAAAATCTCACCCTAGTTCTTGTTTCAACACAACAGGATGGATGGGAACAAACATCTAAGGCAACATATGGTAGTTACCTCCTTCCCCATTCTACAGACTTGTCCGCATTGCCTGCACCCTCACAGCCTGCATTCCTCTTCATACTTGCCCCATAGGTGCAGGCAAGAGGGGAAGATGCATCCTTTTGGTCCATTCTGTAACAGAATAGCTGGCGAGACAAATCTTCCCCTTCCAACTTAAGATATTCAACACAGAACATCAGCTCAGTCAGATGGCATTTTCTCACAATTCCATCCCTGCCCAGCTCTGCCCACAGTGTACTCACATAACTGGATCAGTAACCACTGAAAAAAATAAGGCCCCAATTTACCCGAGTAGTTAAGCATGGGCCTACGTTTACATCCATTTTTCTGTGACAGAAGCTAACATAGTTAAAAGGACAGGCTTCAAGTTTATTTACACAGACCACAATTCTCAAGTGACATATATTCATTGTCAGCTACATGACTATGGGCTTATACAGTGGGCATCCTAAGTACTGGTTTTATAGGTGATTTTGCTCTTTTTAGGTTCACGGTCACCCCAACTCTTTCATGAGTTGCTCAGCCTTTGAACTGGCCCTTAGCCAGAGCTCAGACTTGCCCAGTCTGCTTTCATCCCCGGTAACGGAGTTGTAGCCATCTCATTATCACAGACCCCATCAATATTGCATTTTCTCCCATCATTCAGTTACACTCCTAACAACAACCACCCTACCCCTCTTGACCACTAGAAACACTGCCTCAAAACACAACTCCCCCTTGATGCCAACCTGCAAATTCCCCTTGTCCTGGTGATAAAACAGATGGTTTTCAGTTCAGCCCAGTTCTCCCATGGCCCAGGTCTCTCTCCCACTCACAGCTGGAGTGAAGCCTGAACTTCATCTGACAACAGCCATTCCCGGTCTGGGACACTATCTGGCTGTCTCCAGCAGGTGATATTATTTGAGATATTTCTTAGATTCACATATTATCGAACGTGACCTCCTCAGAATTATTTCCTCACTTCATGATAAGCACATGTTTGACCTTACTTAAAAAAAAAAAAAAGAAGTTGACATATGTAAAAATACATCAGCTGCTGTGGCTGACTTCAAACTAAAGAAAGTTGCCTAGAGTAAGTTGAACAAAGTTAAACCTTAGAAACACTTGTCGTTCCTCATAAAAGTTAGTTACAGGAATTCAGGTCTACTGAGAGAGACTATTATGGGATTCTCTAAATCTTGCAGTGTCTTACAGTATCTTACTGTGCTATGACACCAAGTGCAGGCACACAGCGCACATCAGAGGGTTTTCTTCAGAAAAAAACCAAACAAGGAATGGAAGAATATTCTTCTTTAATTATAAACTCAAGTTTTACAATGTCTCTTCTCTTGAAAAAAGTTTTTTCTTTGCACTGTAGAAAAAGAAACAGATTTGTGATTTTCTTTTTTTAAAGATGAAAAACTAGAAGAGATCATGATTGTTTTTTCCTTACATGAGATACATATCTGCATGTATGCATCTCTCAAGGTAAGGTGAGGACCACTGCAAGAAATACACAGTAAGGCTTGATCACCTTCTATTTCATTACCACAGACTCTCCTGCAGCTTCAGAGGCTTGCACAGTTAACGGAAAGAACACTCGTGCTATTTCTGCAGTGCAGCCACATGGGAAGGCTGCCCTTGAACAATAATTTTTTCAGAAGACCAAGTAAGCTTCGTGGAGCTTATCTGAATATCCAGCTCATTACAATTCCTCGCATGGCGCCAGTACCACATAAAGATCACCTTGCACTTCTTCTTAGGAATTGTTATCTAGACCACAAAGACAAAATATGTATATAGAAGAGTACTTTAAATAAAAGCCTCCTTATGCTTACAGAAACTACAGGGTTTAATTAGGAATACAAGGCTTTTTTTACATGTTTTTGTTTTTTTTTTTTAACTCCATCTCTTATTCTGTAATCTGTGCTAGTGATTGTTCCAGCTTCAGGGAGGCTTTAGATCGGAGTGATCTTAGCAGTGGCTAAGAAGCTTCTGACTCCCAGTCAGTAATTCACAACGTTAATGAACCCTTGGGAGAGCAGAAGTTGCAATGCCAGAGGGAGACAGGGGTAGTCTCTGAGAGCAGGGGCATGCTCAGAGCAGTTTCCAGGCTGCTCATGAGCTTCCACAGATCTGTGCAGACGTGCTGGAGCGTCCATGGTTACATCCTGGTAGGTTACATGTCTAAGCCTTCCCGCTTCACACTGATTTTACTGGCTTCTCTTACTTAAAAATTAAGAAGCTTCTGCATGGGAAAACCTTAGCACTGACTGGAGAGAAACAGAAATATAATCCTTGTCTCTACATTAATATCCTATATTAACATAAATAATGCCTAGTGTATTATTACTTTCCGCAGCAATTAGGGGTCAGCTCTCTGGGATGACTCAGACACAGATGTAACCACACACCACAGTCTCTCATAATACTCCACAGAACTTAGAAGGGTTGAATCCTATAGTGAAGACTGAAAGATCTGCTTCTACTCATCTAGTTGAGCTTCTGAAAAAAAAAATATCAGGATATCTGACCACTGTTAATGATGATTTTTCACTAATTTATTCTTTAAGCTTCATATCTTGAAGAGATGGTATAGGTTGAAATATTCTAATACTCACTCTGCTCACAAGTTCGGTAACAAAACCAAACCAGGGGCCTCAAGGTGAAGTCTACTGCATCAGGCAAACCCAAATATTCTGTCATCCACAGAAGGCAGAGCCATGAGATTTTATAGCCAGTGAATCCTTCAGTTCCTTCATTTTAATTGTTTTGTGTGTACACCTGTTAAATTTTGATCTACTTAGAAGTACATCTTTCTTTTATGGTTTGGATTAATAAGAGTTCTTCGGTGTGCATAGACTATGTCCTAACTGACACTCTTCCCATTTCTCACTACTCCCACAACTTCTGCAGAAAGGAACTAGGATAAAAGCCTTGTGCCAACTGTCCCAACCCTCCAGGCGTGCTGAAACACCTCCACTACAGACTACCCACAACAAAATACCTCGATAGCTTTCTTATAAAACCTGGGGTCAATTCCCCTTCACAAATTCAGCAAGACAGAAATTTTAACTTGAGTTTTCTCCTTTCTAGGTGATGAAGTGACTATTAAGTACTAGAACGAAGCTATGACTTCTGAAAGACTCTTTTGGATAACACTGTTTGGAGAACAGCCTCACTGAACTAGGGTCCATTACCAGCTACATAAAATAGCACTTGATCTATAATTCCAGTCCCGAGTCTTCGTCATCTGGTAACTGCCAAATTTCCACGTGTGCAAGCTGCCGCTGCACCGCACGTGGCACTGCTCAGTACGCGTGGAAGTCAGTCACACTAGAGAATGGCCTTACTCACAATATCTGGTTTAAACAACAAACACATTTGTCCTTCTTCAGATTTGGAACATCTGTTTGGCTCGCCAACTGATCTTAGATATACTGTCAAGAATTCTGACTTCTGTTGAATTTCAAATTTAGTACTATATATTATAATATTATAATATATTAATATATTAGTATTAGTAGTTTGCTGTTCACTAAGTGAACAGACATTGCTCACCCTTGAGCCGAGAAACTTTCCTAATGATCAGAAAACACAGCAGACGCATCTCCAAAATAGTTCACAGGACATACTGAACTGTAAAACCAGTTTTGGCTCCTCAGCAAATAAAACCCAACCAAACAAACCAGATCATGTTTCAAGGCCAGTTAAGCATGCTGCAAAGCTTCTCTAGGGCATTCTGTAGACACATCCTGTATCTTCTGGATCAGCAATTCAGACTCTTAAGACATGACTGCAAGTTACAAGATGATTTTTTTTGTCTCAGTTTCCAGTGTTCTTTACTTTCCAGTCCAAGTACGGTAATCTGCCTGACATTCAGTGTGAGCCAACAGCTTCATATTGCCACCTATTTGCCATTAGCCGTCAGTATGAAGTTGTTACTTGATAATAATGTGTTGCACTGGAAATCCACACTGAGTTTTGATGCATGGAAGATTTATCAGATAATTATGAATCAGAGAATATTTTAGGTTGGAAGGGACCTTTAAAAGCCATCTAATCCAGCTCCTCTGCAGTGAGCAGGGACATCTGCAACTAGAGCAGGCTGCTCAGAGCCCCGGCCAGCCTGACCTTGAACGTTGCCAGGGATGGGGCTTCTAACACTTCTCTGGCAACTTATGCCACTAGTTCACCATCCTCATAAAATTTCTTCCCAATATCTCATCTAAATCTCCCCCTTTCCGTTTAAAACTGTTTCCCCTTGTCCTATTAATACAATTAAATTAATAAAATTAATATAATAAAACACTGTAGAAGTCAGTCCATAGAGTTTGGAGCTCTTTCTTCCTTTGAAAAGTGTTTACAAATCCTGTGCTATTTACCCTATTTACAAAGATTATTACCACTTAGCTTGAGCTTCATTTTGATGAACTAGAAGAATTACGAATGTAAATACAAAGAAAAATACCAAAGTGATTTGAAAAACAGGACAGACTATTAACTTGTTTTAGACTGAAAAATCCTCAGGAAATATTTACCACTGTAGACTCATCATAATTTCTGTCATAATCACAATCAAAACTCAAACCACCTTTTTTTTTTTTTTTTCCTCATTGAAATGTTGTGATTCACTGTGATTTAAGTTTTTTCTAATACAATGAAAATCCTCAAATATTAACCACTGAAATTTCTCATTCATTTTTCAGGGATGGTCTCTCAACTGATTATATGTAGCAGCAGTATTAAGAACAAGTTTCCAAGATTCACAGATGATGCTAAAATTGAAGATAGATAAAATAATGAATGACAACACAAGCACCTTTAGAAGAACTTCAATCATTTGAGCAATTGCTCCAGCAGATGGCAAAAGCACTTGGGCGCACTTGACTGCAAAAATAATTTGCCTGTAAGCAAGCAAGTAAGCCAAGGACAATTATTCAGCACAGTGATTAGAAAAAGGATTTCGAGGCTTAGCGTGGAGAAAGAAATCATAGAAGCCATTGGCACAAAGGAAACCAGTAGAACAAAAGTAGTCATTACTCCTATCAGATACCACACAGGTTATCCCACTAGCTTGCAAAATGTTCCTTCAACACAAGAGGTCAAAGTAAGTTGCAAAACCCACGGAGCAGGCACCCAAATGACTGCTTGATACTTTGGAGAAAGCAGACTTTAAAACCAAGGAGAACTGAAACAGCAGGAATCCTCTGAACAACATAACCCAGCTAGATCAGAAAAGACTTGGAAAGATTCAATCCAGACTGTATTTTTCTGTCCGTTCAGTACAGACTTGAACAGACACATAAGAAATTTTGAACTAGTTTCAATGTAATGTTTACTACAGCACAGAACCTTAACAGAACAGGCTGAAATACTACCTGTAAGTATTAATTCATTAATTTCTCTTAGGAGAATGTTCATTTTATTTTTCAGTAAAAAGTTTCTAAGTACCCAAATATTTGAAATATGTGTATCAGAAATAAGAAATCATTTTGAACCTATTTACCCCCACTACCTTTTGCATTGCTTTACTTCAATGTGGATTTCTTTTTCACAGCACTTCTTAACAGAGGACTTGTACTATAGGAAATATTTCTCATGACATATCCCAGTACTTTTCTCTCCTAAATGTGATTTAAAGCCACAACACAAAATGAATACAGATCTAGAAGCATAGCATTACAAAATGACAATTTGAATTACTGCTAATCTGAAACACTTCTCAGCCCTACCATCAACTAGTTAGCCTAAGAGGCACAGCAGCTTAGCAATGCATCCAAGAAAAATAAGGCAGTCAGCCAGTGCTCATCTTTTCTGGCAGAGGAGAAAACCTCATGTAAGTCTGCCTGGTGGATAATGGCTGGGAAAGCCAAAGGAAAGCTTTTATAATAAATGTGATATTGCCATATGTACTTGGATCTTAGGGCTTCACCATGGCAGTGATTGCCTGCTGACTTCATCTTAGTTCTCCTTCCAGAGCAGAGATGCTTTACATTTACTGAAGATTATAAAACTATTACTTATGTTTTTATCTGGTTTACAAAACTAGGTTCTAGCAATGAGAAACATTTTACTATGTTATCTTGACACAGGGGAATCTACTTGGCTTCAGTGATGTGTTACATATGTAACAATATGATAGACATCCTAAAACACCCTGAAAGACACATCAACTGTCTCCTAATAACTAAGTAAACGATAATTTGAAATGAACCGTGTTGATGTGTTTTCTAAAGCAGACAGTATCCTCTAAGTAATTTTTCTAATGGCAGGCTATTCTTTTTTATTATTATTTTATTATTATTTTTGGCTCAAGATATTTTATTAGCTTCTCAGGTTTCAAAAAACCTAGCTTTTCCAAACATACCATATGACTGAAGCTTCTCACAGACCAGTATGAATTCAAAAGCCACCACACCATTTCAGAGCAACACATTCAAAACTTGCTAATGATTCCTCAAACCATAAGAGCATGCAGTTCATTCAGAGTACCGACCAGTCACATCAGCATTTTGTGAACAAGAAGTTGACACCCAAGTGAACTCAGAAATATTCCATAAAAAACAGAAACTTGAAGACAACTGTGGGAGACCACACACACAGAGAAATACTCCCCCCACCAAGAAAAAAAAAAATCCACAACTGCAACTGTGACATTTTCTCCAGATCCTTAAGGAAGATCTGTAAGACTACTTCAAAAGATAAGCCTGAGGATTAAGTTGTGCAGCTCTGCTCGATGTTAAAATCATGGCCATAATAGAGGTACTCTGTTTATGGCATACTACACTTCTTCCCAAAATGTGATGTCCAGAAAACTATTACCTACAGAAAAACAAGAGGTTATTAACAGATAACTATGAATAACTCAGTCATTTATCTCTCAGCCATTTAAAGCCATACAAATGACCTATCTATCACATCATGTCCTACTAGCATTCTCTCTTAATCTCTACGAAAAAATATTTGTAAAACTAGAGGAAAACAAGCCACTGGTTATAAAGCCATCATTTAAAAGAAACCATCTTAAAAATGGGAAAACACTGAGGCTTTCCAACCACAGAAGTAAAAAAAAAAAAAAAAAAAAAATTTTATGGTACTAAAAACGAAATTACAGCATTTTCATCTTGACTAATTTTGAAGGAGCAGTTGCCAGGTCTTGGATAGCCCCAGCAAAACACTGCAGTCAAAGCATTGCAAACTGTATTAGATTTGAGAAAAGGAAAAATCTATCAAGTGGAACAACCATTACATCCATAAATCAACTACAATATTGTTTTAACAACTACCATGTGATTTAAGCATGCAGTACTATTAGAGTTCAGAGAGAACTGCAAAATGAAAGAGAAGCTGGAATCTGACGTAATATCTTTATTAAATGGTAGCCTATAACCTTAGTATACCTTTTGTCATCCTTTCTGTTAAGAACAATTTCAAGCGTTAGCTGCAGTTCTCTACTTACAAACATGAGCACAAAGGAAATGGTTTTCTGCCCCTCTTCAGACACATCTTCTCACTTCCATGCTTACCAATGTTTTTTGTCATTTCTTTATCCATTTAGATACTTCACCATAGTGTCTGCAACTAAACACATATTGTATGTCTAGTCTAATTTGAGCAAAGCTTTCAAACTCAAGTATGAGCTGAGAAGCATCTATGGATGTCCCAATTCAAGTAGTCACAATATTTTGCAGTCTGACAAAGCAGCTGTTGAATTACACACAGGTGTGGTTCCTTGCATACCCCAAAAATAAAGAAGTTTCTAAAACCATCACTGTCCCTGCATATCTGTTGCACATGTACAGAAGCATCTGCAGCTTGTATATCTATTCACAAATTACTTTGTTAATGAATGATATGAATATAGCTACAGTTTTAAGGAAGGTTTGAAAGTTTAAAAAGAAAAAGTAAAAAGGCAATTGTACTGATGTAACTTGGGGTAGAGTCAAATAAACACACAGCTCATTGCTACTGATGCTGTGAAGTGCAGCAGACTGGGATCAGCACCCTGAGCACTAACAGGAACCACTCAGCGCAGTCTCAGCAGCAGACAAGCTGTAACACAAATCACTGTTTTCAGTGGATTCACCTCTTAGAAACCAAAAGCTGCTTCTTTTCTCTCTAAACCTTCAGGCCATTCTTAGTTGTTCTTCATTCTTAGTATCTGGAATTTATGAAGATCCTAAAGACCCAAGGACTGAACTATTTCAAACCTGTCTTTTCCCAGAAACCCTACTACATTTTTATAACAACAAAGGTTTATCATTTGCCTTTGCTAAGTAAGGTCAAACCATGTATATTGTTAAGATTGTTTTGCACCCAAAGAAAACTTTCCAAGACCATAATAAAATCTGATGTTAGCTCTTTCAATGTCACCCAAAATCAACAGCAGAAGAAAAAATATTTAACATAAAGCACAGAGGGGTTCAGCACTCAGTGTGGCAATTTTTAATTAACATCATTTCCAGCAACTCTGCTCTGAAACTCAGTGATCAGCAGAACGCTTTTATGCACTCCACCCTCAAGGTGTAACTGTATGTTGCTCACAATACTAAAGCAGACAGCTTAAATGAGAGGCTTCTGGATTTGGATGCTGTACTGAGGACTTTCTCACCATCTGGCAATTACTGCTCAATAATTAAAGGCAGGAATTGCTATCTCTCTACACCACATTTTATCTGAAGAGACTTGCTGATGTGGTTCCTCTGCTTTTTGCTTCATATCATGGGTTCACTTTGGAGTTGTAAAATTTTCAAACTCCCCGTGACACTGAAATAATGAAATCATAGTAGTCTTTGGCTGGATTTTATTTTTAACTTTTCCTATATGTTTTTTCCTTCTCAGGAAAAGAAATCTATCATTTCCAGGTTTTCCTTTAAATATACTGGGGGATGATAGAGGAAGACGACTACAGGGACTCACCCTATCAGAACACCTTACTGTGTCAGGCTGCTTTCGAGCATGATGCAAAGTTACCTTCACAACTTTCTCTCCTGTGTTTTATGGTAAATTCTCCTGTACCACGTGATAGCTGGCAGTCCTTTGTAGGAAATGTTACAGGACAGTGTGACTGACCTTCTCTTTGAACACTTCATTATGTTATATTTAGCATTTATAACTTATTTTACAGAGAAATAAAAGCCAAATCTGGGAAAAAAACACTACACGGTGCTGATATTAAAAAATAATACTGCCTAAGACCATGGAGGCTCCTGATTCCTACTGATTTTTGTGTGTTGTCAGCATTTGTGACCTTGCAAAAAAAAAAAAAAAATAAAATCAAGACTTTGACACTTGTCAAACCTAACTGACCTATTTGAATTTAAATTAGGAAGAGGATGCCTCAGAGGAGAAACACATCAATAATCTATGTGGGCATTTTGGCCACAAAGCCTTCCTGGAATAAATCCAGCCAGAGAACTCAGCCCAGAGTGGTTTGCTACTCAGTGAACTTCAGTTAGAACTAAAAACTCAATGTTAAACTCAAATGCTGAAGTCATTCTAGACTCCTCCTTTTAATTAGCCTCTTTCCAAAGCAGAAACAGAGAAATTTAATTCAGAAGTTAACACTTCCCATTCCTTTTTTCTTCCTGTGTGCTTACCCCTTCTGTGAAATCTTTGAAATCTGTGAAACCACATTAGGTTCAGTGCTGCTGCCACTGCTATTTTGACTTTGACATCAGAAGATATCTGCACACTTTGTCTCTGGCAGCACAGCTCACAGCCAAACCTTTGGATCCAGGTTTGATTCAAACCTGGATCAAACCCAGATTGACAGCTCTGCAATATATATTTAGAATCACTCACAATTCAGTTGCAGTCACTGCTGACAATAGATTTAAATAATTAAAGTATTTCTGCAACACTCCACTGCCTTAAAAATACTAGTTTTCTTCAAAATTTTATCAAAATCAACTACAAACACAGATAAAGGACTGTTTTTCACCAATTTTAGACATGAATACTTTCAGAATTTCTGAAGGGGAAGACCATGAAATCTTCCCTCCAGCCCAAAACAAAAATCTTTTAATCTTTAATAAAAAAAACAAAATATCATCCCGATTTGAACAACAACAACAACAAAGAGTCGCATGCAGTCTGCAACTCTTCCCTATGGACTGTCCTTGACCATAAAGCTTCCACAGTCGTCTTCAGAGAATAATGTCATTGGATGTTCTGCAGCCTTAGAGGCCTAGAATATGCCCGACATGACTGTGCAGAAAAGCTTCAGGGCTTTGCTTTAAGAGAAGAAACAGACTCATCCGTACAGCACTGGAACTTGCTCTAAGTGCAAGTTTAAATAATACTTTCACAAAATAAAACAACTCAGAAGCTTCATTAACAATGGGAAAATGCTCAACAGTATGGTTATTGATAGGATTATTATAGCAAGTTAAATACTGTCAGTATTCAGAAATGAATAGGGTGCTTTCGTATCATTAAGTGGAAGAACACAAACGATCCGTCACACTCCACAGCAAATGTTGCATTCAGCAAAAACGTTCAACAAAATGTTTAATAAGGAGAATAAATCACAAAAGCTTAAATTATTTGTTCTGTTTGTGACCTTTCAAGCATCACTTGTTCATTAACATGCTATGCTCCAAACTGAAACTAAGCAAATACCAACTGCTCCAAAATATTTTAAAACCTTAAATGTATTATTAAACTACCCAGTGTTAGGGAACTGACAACAACTAAAGAGTTTATTTAGAGGGTGGTTTATAGCAAAAAGAAAAAAAGTGCTATCAAAAGGAGGTTCTGGGAAGAGCTGTTGGATGCATGAGTAGTTCAGCAAATTTGTTTCAAGGAAATCCTGTGCAATCACACTCTTAAAATTCCAGTGCCCTATATCGGGCCCTAATGATACAGTACTTGCTTTTAAATTCCCATCTGATGCCAGTCTGATGCCTTTATGCCTTTTCACACTTTCTCAGGCTATCACCATATTTGACACAACAGTTAAGATTGTAAAGAGAGTTGCGGAAAGAACTTCAGGAATTCCCTGTATATCATGCCACTCATTGCAGCCTTCCTTTTACAGCTTCTCAGTTGAAACTGAAGTGCCTCTGGTTACCGAACCCTGAAACCAAAGGGCTTGATTCAGCTCTTAAAGAGCAGCTTCTGACTGTAGCATCGCTACTGATTTAAACTGCGATGAGCAGAACACAGGCCAGGAACAGGCTACACAAGAGCACAGTCTCTTAAAGTAAATTCTGATCCTAGATGGCCAGTGCAAGGTTTCCTGTCCTGGGCAGCTTTCAGGGGAAGGAAAAAAAAAGCAAAATTACAAAAAATACAGGTGTTTTGCTGGTCTCGAACTACATTTTCTTCAGGTTCCACAGGCTTCCATAAAGTCCCTGCCTGTCACCTTGTCATTCTCTGTTTGAAATAACTCAGTTTACAAGGCGTGCTTGGGCCTTGCAGGGTGGTAACTTCTACACTTCCTAGTCAAGAAAGCATTTGGAAAAATAAAGGGGTTTCTTCCCCTGCCCCCTCTACACGTGTACACATGCACTTGTGCATGCAAACAGACACCGACTCAGCGCCTCTGATCAGATACCCTAGGTTGTGACCAATTCCAGTTACTAATCAGCACAGTCAGGATTTGACCTCATTAAGCTGCTGCACTTCATCCCAGAGCTGTGCACTGATTAATTCTGTATGTCAACCAAGGTGAGGTTTCTAAGGCAACATTGCAATTTCTATTTCATCGCTTGATGCAATTAAAAAATATTTGTGCTTCTGAGAATACAAACCCTCCAGGTTCCTTCATTTTTAAGTACAGATTGTAATGTTTTCACATCCTATTTTAGCCTGGAATCTCTAAGGAAAAAGAAAGTGGTGTAGGAGCTGGGTCAGTTTTGTTAATACATTGAGGCTCTCATCCAAATTGTTCATTCAAAACTCGCTGTTTATCCCTAGAGGATATCCTGATTGCCTACAGGTTGCTGTGAGAAGGTAGTGCCTCTCCTGAACAAAGGCAGCGACACCCGAGAGCCTAGCTGTGTATTAAAGCCTGCATCTAGGAAAGGAAATCTGTCTGGAATTAGCCTGGCCATACTTAACTAGAGAGGCAGCTATTAAATCTGTAGAGAAAATCCAGGCTAGAGTTCAGATTGCCAACTTGGTGGTGGGGAGTTAATCGACATATTTTAGGTTCAGGCCTGAAGATACGCCTGTGACTGAACATTTAGCTATAGCTCAAATCAGTAACAACAGATACTGTATGAAGTTTGTCGTCTTGGTTTTATTTCACCACAGCATTTACAACTCCATGACTATCACAACAGCAAAATCCATGCCTTAAGCATTGCAAGAAAACAAAAAAACCCCAACAAACAAGAAAATCAATAAACCCTGCCTGTTCTTTCCGCCAGTGCAAACTACATTGGCCTTGTCTGCCAAATTCTCCACAACGCTTAGTCAGTTAATAATCCAGAGCAACTTCTCTTGCGTGACAGCTCAGATCTTTAGCAGCTTTCTGCAAAAGACCCTTTCAAAACCATTTTGGAAATAGTCATCAAGTGTTGCTGCATCGTAACAGCAAGGCAGTAAAGCAGCCACGGGCACAGCGGAGGCCACGGCGCTGCCCGAAGCGGGGAGTGCAGCCGGGGGCAGACGCCGGTTTGCCCCAGCACAGCCAGCAGTTCCACAGGCAATGCCCACAGGCAACAGGAAGGTGGGTTTCTCACTTTCGTCAGCGGGTAGCCTTCGCCATGAGCTAAAAGGGTTTAGCTCCAAGGAAAGAAATTCAGCTGTTAGCTGGGGGCCCTTGAACCAGCAATTATTCCTGGCTATTTTATTTAGTAATACGATTTTTATCTACGTCAACCAAATCATCTTTAGCCACTTGCTTACGAACTTCAATGATTAACGTTGACTTACTCATCATATCATTTCACCTGTGTATCTACTAAATATATTATTTACTACAGTTCTTCTCATTACAACTCTTTTATCTTCGATATTGATCTTTCAGCTACATGTGTATACTTCTATTTCAAACTTTCTAATTTAAATGTCAGAGATAAAAGCAACTACGAAGACTAAAAATTTATCAGAACATGTTATAATTTTCTTTTCCTGCAAGAGCCATCATGACTCCTCCATCACTCACATGCCATAACAGTAAACTACAAAAGAGATGTGTTCCACTTGTTCAGTTATTCATATACAATCTGCTATTCCTTATGTATGCAGAGATACCTTGTTTTAACCTAAGCAATATTTAGTTTCTCCATGTGTATATATCACACATACACCTTTTACCTTGCTTTCTTTAAAGACATCCCCATAAATTCCATAAATAACTGAATTAAACCTTGGCAAAACTCTATTTTAGCCACGTTACAGCAAGAGATAATCTAGTCTTTTACAATACTTAAGATGGTAAGAATTGACATTAACTGGAAGCAGTATAAGAAGATTAAAATAAACTACAATGAAGAGCATAAATAACACAGCTTGATCAGCTCCAAAGTTTATCACTGTATATCCACTTAATTAGGTAGAGACAGAACCACATTATTAATTGATTAATGTAGCCACTAGCGAATGTACCTCTGAGCTGCCTAACTCTTAATGATGTAAGATTTCTCTTCATAGCAAAGTGCACTTTTTCCCCTAAAATTATAAATCTTCAATCAAAGCACCTGAAGAAGTGAAAATTCATTACAGGCAGCTTTGAAATTATCTGTGCAAGGACATTTTGTTATAAATGATTCTGCTTTGAACCTAGTTAATTTGAAGAGCTGCTTATGGTTGGTAAGTCCTGATGGACTGAAACAAACACAAAAACAACAGGAAAGAGAAAAAGAAAAAAAAAAAGTAGCAAGGATCAGACTAATCTAGAATTAAATGATGAATTGGCCTCTAAAGCATTTCAGAAGCCAAGTATAACACGGGTTGGGTTTCTTACCCACCACCCCTCAAGGCCTGTAATACTTCTTAATTCAGTAGCACATCTGAAAACAGACTCAGTTCTCTTTCTTGACAGACTTTTTTCCTAGTTACTCCTAGGCAGAACTGCACACAACAAAATCAATACATGTACCAGAACCAGTCTTTCCCCAAACTAGTAATACCAGGGCAAAAAATTTGAGCAAATGTACAGCAGTTCATCCATAAATCTCCTAAATGAAGAACTGTAGCTTCAAATCCTCAATAAATCTCTGCTGTACACTGTTTAGTGTAGATATTTGTGAAGATTTACCTTCCTCCTTTTTAAAGAAAAATCCCTGCCTTAAACCCTTTAAACTTTGACAGCCTATTATGACCAAGGCACGAAGTAAAAGGGAATAGATAACTTGTCTGCAAGAACACAGAATAGTGTCCTAGTAATCTATAAAGGCCAATTGTCTGAAACATGTCTCAGAATACACAGAAACCACTTTCCATCGTGAGACTGCCAAATTGCTCTTCCCTCTTTTGATATTCCATGCTGCAGGTGTTTAAGTAGATTCTTTTTTTTTTTTTAACCTCCAATATGAAGTAGATATTTTATTTCAGCTGTGTTTGCATCATTAGCTTGCTGGCAATCATATAAGCCTAAATTATCCAGGCAAGCAGTTTCATTTATTGAGACCTCTTGCTGGAAAAGAGCAGCAATCAAATCAGTCAGCCCAAATTATCCTTGACATGAACAAAGGGTCCTAGGATCATTGTAAGAAATGACTTTCTTCTATTACCAAGCTGATTATGTTATAGATGCTTTTGCAGCATCACAGCACAAAATCTAGTTTAAAATAACAACATTTATAAGAGCATGCAATTTTCATTGCCACTGTTTGTTGTATTCCATGTTTTATTAAAGCATGCTAAATATACTTTATACATGTATGTGTATGTGTGTATGCACTTATAAAAAAGCAGTAATAACTTGTGCTTCTTTCAGCTAAGCAGTCACGTGCAAAAGTAAAAGTCAACATCCAGGCCGCAGTCTCACAGTCTCAGTGATGGTACAGCCAAGAAAACTCTACAGACTGCTGCCTCTGCATCAGGGCACGATCAAGGGCTTTTCTCAGAGACCAGACAGGTGAAAAAAAATTGAGTTATAGGCTGTTCCCAGACAATAGTGGTTTCTCAGTCATCTCTAGTTCCTTGTGCTCAACTTCTCCAAGAGCTTTAAGTCAAATCTAACCTAGTACCTCACAGTTTAAAAGCATATAGGACTCTTATGGGCAGGGCAGAGATACTGGGAGTTGTCCATTTAAAGAGGAAAAAAAAAATAATTGCATCTTTAAACTCTAAGAAATCAGCATAAGGATTCTCTGAAAGTAATGGGAAAGCCTCTAGCCCTTAAATTTACTAACAAGTTTGTTTTATCATCTAGGGCCCAATGGACACTGCTATTTCTGAAGCAGTTAGGTGCTACAACAACATGGATTTGGCAAACAAAACCAAAGCAATAAAATATTACCAAAATCGTCAAGGAAACACTTCACAGTTACTTCAGCTGTAGGGAAAAAAAAATGCAGAAAAAGCCAGACTTGTCAGATAGAAAGGGAAAAAATCAGAAAAGCAGAAAGTACATTCAAGCTTCAAAAGGAATGTTGAAAAAATCCTACTGGGATTAAAAATGTATTTAAAACCAGAAAAAAGCTTTTTCTGAAAGCAACATACAAAATACAGGACACAGAATTCATAGCCCTGCCCCTTCAACACAACGAGCTAGGAGAACAGCAGCTTTGCTGCTAAAGCAAAGAGAGTTCTGGTGCAGGGCCCAGCTACACCACAGGCACTGCACCTTGTCTAAAACTATACGCTGGTAGCGCAGGCAAATTTTTACCAGACTGAAACCTGGACAGAACAAGATTATTCAGGGTATATTCTAAATTGCACCAGATTTGACTGAGAATTCCTAATATTTTGTTTTCAAGCTCAAAATTCATCAGGGTTGCAATATGGCTGGTAAAGTCACAATAGTGCAGGCTGACATGGATCTTCCACAGCCCTGATCTGCATTGTCTATACATTCCCCTTCTATACCCAGTGGGATGAAATCAGTTAGTGCACGTTCTCTTCCCCAGTTGCACAGGATTAAACACATCCACCCTTGGAAATACTCAGACATATTGGGCCAATAGTTTTCAAATGTTTGTTCATGTTTCCTTTCCCAAAATGTGTGTGGCTATTTCTAGAGAGGCAGAGTAAGTTGTAGCCAAATGTGGTTCACATACACTTCAAATGCAGAATTGTACGTAGCTCGATTTGAAGAATTCAACTGGTTCCTGGACCCAACTGTACCTCTTATGCCTACCACTGTAAACAACTGTCTTCCTAACCATAAATCTTACCATGACACAGCTCATCTTGTAGTACAGTTTATCCAATATCTATCCAAACCGCTGTAGGGCCCAGCCAAATTTAGTGGTTCACTGTGCCACATACTTTACAGATCAAGTATTCATCAGCTTCTGTCCCTGGAATTTAGTTTAGGTGGAAAACAGACCATGAAAGTAGAAAGACAGTGAAGTCTGCCCAACAACACACAGCGTCTCTGTGGCAGAAACATAACTATCAGTCCCCGAACGCTAGTCAGTGAGGTAGCCAGGAAAGCACATGTTAACAGATCCCTGGGGCAGTTCTGTTTAAGCTCCTGATCCTCTGCTTTTCAATTGGTTAAAAGACGGACTATTCATCTCTGCAATAACCTAACTGAAGTCTAGAAAGAAGAGATGAGGTCTTGTTGTCTGACTCCATATTTAAGCTAACAGACCAGCTTTTGGTGCAATTCTTAAAGACAGCTTGCATTGAATCTGCTTGGTTCTTTAATCTCTCCAGAGAGAGCAGGTCGCATACAAACATTTCTCCTGCTTACTCCTTCCTTGCTAAACATCTACAATTGTGCCTTTAAATTCAAGATGCAATTGCCATTAGCATCACTTGGAGACATGCCTCTAAATGGATTTCTGATATGTTGTAGGTGTAGATATAGTTCTACCTAAACGCCTTTTTTTTTCTTTTTTTACAGTAGGATTGGTAAAAGGATTTCCCTGAAGCCCAGATGAAAATTATTTTTCTGTTTTCCCTAACTTAATAAACCTTTGCCTTTGACGTGATGTGTTTAGCTGGGCAGAGGGATGGCACCGCTTAAGAGCGCCCTTAGAGGTATTCTTGAAAGATGCAGGAAATCAGTATTTAAACTCCCACAGAAAGCAGAAAAAATAATTAAATCTCAGCCTTTTATACCAGGACAAACACTCATCACAACTTCTTATCTTTTAATTACAGGAGTCAGGAAAGTGATAAGATGAAACCAAAACTCCTCCTGTTTCCCATTACATAAACCCTTATGCAATCCATTCCAGAAAGTAAAAATGATGTTATTTGGAAATAGCTTTCAATGCTTATATCCCCCCCCCCCCCAACAACAACAACAATGCTAATAAAAATGGATTTTTATAGGAAGTTTCAATTGAACAAAGGTTCTTAATGCTAAGTTATATATTTTCTAGTGATCTAGTGATCTTACAAATAAAATCAAGATAGTACTTCAAAGCTATGCTATTATTCATTTTTATATATGAAAGGGAGAAGATAAAAATAAAAACGCAACAACGCAGCATCTCTTCCAAATCCTACCAAAAGATCTGAGGAGGCCATGTGTCTGCTTAAGAAACTTAAGAGTCACTTGGGTCACCCTCCTACTACAACACATTAAAAAAGCCAAATCAGAAATGACTGAAGCACACTGATCTCAGAGTGAGTTGTAAGAGCTTCCTTCTTCGATTTCAGTTTTTTAATGGAGGATAATCCTTTGCCCCCTAATCTCTCCCTCTTCGGCCTTCAGTAAAAATATATTACTGACTAATAAAAACTCCGACCAGAAAAAGTTTCCCAATGTGTATAGCATATCCGCATGAAAAAATATAAGAAAAGGTAAGAAAAGGACATAAACTTATTAATTATGTGGATCTTCCTTTCTGGTAAAATTCTCCATACAGATACTAAAAACATTCATGTGTACAGAACAACCTTTTTAGGTTCTGAAACCTACTGAGTTAACAAGTTGGGAACTTTTACTCACATTTAATTAAACCTTAATAAATAAACCAACTGAAACATAGAGTAAAGACTTTTAGTAGTTTCCCAAAGGCAAGGAGGGGCATACTGCAGAGAACGTGTTCCTGGAGCCGTATTTCAGAACAGACTATCTACTTAGAAGGCTGAAAAAGCCAGGTCACCACTACACATACGTACCTTTTTTGTTTGAGTCAAGAAACAGCATTTAGTATTTGATTCTCATCCCTTGCAAGGGTATTTCAAGCTTTTAACACTCCTGTCTCTAGTATGTATTTTTACTTGGGAGGATCTTGGTTCAATTAGTCTCCGGTCACAAAAAGCGCCACTTGAAAAACCAATCTGAAGAGCAGGCACTAATGGCAAAACCAAGTTGCTGAACATAAGACTACTTTTAAAGACAACAACATGTCCTTGCATGCCTAAATAAGCTAATGTTCTACTAACAGAACACAGCACAAAATTCTTAAAAACTATTCATTGTACATAGCAAGAACCAGCTGCTCAACACCTCAGTCACAGAGTTCAAAAGAAACTTAGATAAATATCATCTTCTCTCGAGATAAAATGGAGCTTTATGCGGTGAGGCAGTTACAAGTCAACTCTTGTCTGGTTTATTTCTCCTTGTTAGGAGAGAGATACATTTCGATATATCCAATCAAAATTCTAAATTATGCTATTTCTCTCTGAACACTTCCATTCAACAAGCAGTAGTACATTAGGCTGTACTGCAAATCAGTTACTTCCCCTGTACACCTTTGAAAAAACCTAACCCAGATTTTCTGTTTCTAACCAATACCCCAAAATTCACCTGGCTGAGGTTCTTGTAAAGAAATGTTCATGTATTTTTGCAAAACACAAACTAAAAAAAAGAAAAAATATCTTATTGGCAGGTATTATTCCCATGCTGCTCCTCACAGTGATACTCACTCATAAACCTTACTGCTCTCTACAACTACCTGAAGGGCGGTTGTAGTGAGGTGGGTGTTGGTCTCTTCTCCCAGGTAACTAGTGACAGAATGAGAGGAGGTGGCCTCACATTGCAACAGGGGAGCTTTAGGTTGGATAGTAGGAAATATTTCTTTTCTGGGAGGCATTGGAACAGGCTGCCCAAGGAGATGGTGGAGTCACCATCCCTGGAGGTGTTCAGAAAACATCAGATGTGGCACTTCAGGACATGGTTTAGTGATCACAATGTTTAGCAGACAGTTGGAAATCAAGTTCTTGAGTTTTCTTAATTAGAACATTCATTGTTGTGACAAAAGGTAAGTGTAATGCTACTTGCCTGTATATAAAAAAGGCTGTCAACAAGCTCCTAATTTGAGATCCTTATTTCTTCCCCAGTTCTCCCCTGCTGCACCACATTCTTTGCACGATCAACCAAAACAACTTGCTAATTTTCTCTAAAAGACAGGTCTATATGAAATAAGCAAGAGTAATGCTCTAATTTGTGGTTTAGTGCTTCCAAACTTTTTCATTCAAAATAACAATACAACAATTTTGTTTACGTTATTATTTTCTTTTCCAGATTTCCCAGCAGTTCCATTCTCTCCTTCAAACTGAACTGTTTTAAATTCTGTTCCTTTATCTCCCCCCATTTATCTTTTCTAGTGTAGTTATGACAGGAACTCAGAGTTTGCTAACAGGTTATACAAACGAGGATTTGGCTTTCCGTTTGCAACTAAGCTATAGATATCGTTTTTAATGAGGCTAATCAGGTCATTTCAGCAATAGAAAAAAAAAGGAATGTAAAACTTATGGCAGGCAGTCTGCAACGCTGCAGCCCCCCTGACTGTGCAAACCTTTCAACACCTTAACACACTGCAGCCCTTCAGAGATCAGCTTTCATGGATATGCCTGAATGCAGCTGGGCAGTGAATAAAAAGAAAATGCATTTGGACAGATAAGAGCACAAGCAACCATTGAGTGAGAGTCTGTGTCCTAGAAAAGGGAAAGCAAGCACTAAACATAAAGACCCTAAGTTCTGAAAAAAATAAAATAAAAAAAATACTATGTTCCTCCTTTCCTTTTAGATTTTAAGACTCCATGTGCCAAGTTCTACTTGAGATTCTTAACATATACTTTTAGAAGACATACACAATGAAAGAATAATAACTTGGAAAAACAATTTTACTGATACAAAAAGCTTTCCTGAACTGAGCATGTTTTCCCTGCAAGTCACAAACTCCCTAAAATTGCTCTTCATTATCAACCTTTTCTGTAAAAACAAGGTTCTCCTCCTGTAGTGGAAGGGGTTTGTCATTGATTACTGGTCTGGAAGTACTGCCAAGAACACGTTATTCCACTGAGCTCTTAGGACAGGGGAAAGCTCATATCTAGAGATATTCCCAAGGACTGCACCAGTCCATTACCACTAAAAAGCACATTTAGTGTGACTGTTCATCAGGGGTGGGGAGATGGTGGCCAAAAAAAACCCAACAAAAAAAAACCCAAAACCAAAAAAACAACCAATCCATTATACTGACTGTTTCTTATTCTATTTGCAGCATACAAAGCCACCTCTTCCTCATTTCAAGCATGTTCACTTTCTAATTTTGTGGTGTTTAGCTTGCATAATTAATTAGCTCCAACTATGAGAAACAACTACACAAAATGCTGTAAAAAAGGGATAACAAGAAAAAAGTCAGATACAGTTTTGAGGACTTCAAAGCAAGAATGTTTCCTTAGATGCATAGCAGAGATTGCTTGAGGCAAGGTATCTTTTCTTGTTCAACAGAGACTCATCCTAAGTATTAATAAAAAGGCTGACTTGCAAAACAAAATAAAAAAAAAATTCAGTCTAAAAAGTAATTAAGGCAAATAAGAGAAGCATTAATACTAACAGGTTGAGCTTTCAAGGGAAAACTCCTTCAAGGTAAGACTGTTACTAAAACTCAGTGACCTGAAGAAAAACATATGACAAAAGCCAGCTTTCTTTTCTGTGATCAGCAGTAAAGTTACTAGTTTTGAGAATGATTTCCATCACTTTGTACTTTATCTAGGGCACACACAACAGTACTCCACGGTTATAAATGCCTTTTCATCACTGGAACCTCAAGAAATGCAGTGGATGGCACAGAACAGCCTGTCAGTATTTTATAGCACTTTAAAGCCAGTAAGAAGTGCACGTAAATGGGATCACAGCTCTTAGAAACTTGAAGTGTGCTGAAATTTTGCAGTCTCCTTCTACAAATATTCTACATAAACATAAGGCAGTAGAGGAAGAAAAAACCCCACACAAAAATCTTTCAAAGTTCCACCTGAGTATTTTCTGAACAAAGGAAATAACAGCCTGTACATAGCACTAACCAGTTCTCTCAACATGAATAACATGGAAATGATTTACTCACCTTCTTGTACAGCAATGAATAAAAGCCGATCATTAGTGCTAATGAAGCATCTTAAGAGATGATAAGACACTAGGAAGCGCAGAGCTATTTAGTGAGTATTTAGCAGATGGGTCATCTCTGAAAAGATCCTAAGAAGACCCAAAGAGCCTGCTATGACTACTAGGTACTGACTTAAGCCTGAAATACAACTAGTGTCACACCTTTGTGGGGAAAAAAAAATACTCAGTATCTCTTAGAACTTGGTATTATTGCACCTTGCAAAGCTCTAAGAAGTGACGGGAAACACAATTCTTCACAAGAAAAATATATCACTAAAACCTTTTTATTACCATGTTGCCATACTAAATATGGAAAGATTAGCACAAGTGGCTCTGAGCAAATTAAATGAAGTCCAAGCTACAGGGAGAATGAGGATGTAGAGGTACCTCCCATCAAGAGTAGCTGCTAACAAAACCTGAAATAAACAACTGAATAGCAAACTGACGTTTTGCAGCTGTATTTCTCACAATATCAAACTAGTAGGTTGTGCATTACTGTTATGTACACATTGGTTAACTGTATCTCACTTAGATGATTATATTATTACTGTAATCAAACTCAAATTGTTGAAAAAAATCTCCAATTTTTCTTCCAGTCCATAGGACAGTACATTAAAGTAAATCCAATTAGAGTACCTTGAAGCAAGTGTGAATTTTTTACCAAGTTATTAAATAATTGATCTTAAATATCCCAGCAGGGGAAAAGTAATTCTTATTTCCTGACATTTCTTTCCACTTTTCTGAAACTTCAGCATCATGATTTTGTGTCAAACATAAGTTCTAAACTCAGAATAAAAGCCTACAGGCAAATTTTTGCACCCAGCATAACTTCAGTACATTGCATATTAATCATCGTAACTGCATTTCTGTGTATTGCTACAAAAGCCCATGGAAGACAACCCTGCCTTTTCCATGTCACTGTGAGATCAAGCCTGAGACAAGGAGATGATATAACCCTGTTCCCTTACCATACCCCCCCTTGTTTTTCTTTTTTTCACTCAGCATGTTACCTTTTCTTTCCCTTACTGGAGTATCAGAGAGAACATTCCCCCAACAAAGTACCTTCAATTTGAAATTGAAAACAAAAATTTGTTTTCAAAAATCAAATTTGAATTTAATCTGTGCTTCAACATAGGCTATACTATCTAGTGTTTCAACTTTGTTAGAAGAAGAAACAATTATTTCATTAAGATCTTGAACTATCTACGTAACTAATTTTCATTATGATGAAATAATAACAAACAGTGAACTTCCCTGATACACTTCATCAAGTGCCAAAACTCAAAAGTGATAGCTGATACACCTTCAGGTTTTCAATAGGAACATGAGCTACTGATCTGAACAATTTATTCAAGTCTCTAAGGGGGCCGTGCTTCAGTTGAAGGAAACAGAGACACTCCGCCATGAGCTAAGCATGGAAGGTGTCCCTGCCCACGGCAGGGGGGTTGGAACTACGTGCTCATTAAGGTCCCTTCAACCCAAACCATCCTATGATTCTATGATTTCAAAGGAAAACATTTTCATAAAATGAACTGTCCTAGAGATTTTTCCTGTACGAAGAGATAGAAAGTCCTTGAACAACTTCAGCAAGCTCCTGAGTATGAAGAAAAAAGAAGGTTTTCTTACATTAAGAACAAGTCAATAACAATAAGTGTGAGGAATAGAAGACCAGCTTCATTCTTGGGACTCCAGCAGAGCAGGTAGCCAGTCCTAGGAAAAACAAATCTGCCAGCATTACATTTGAACCCTAGGTCAGTCATCTAACAGTTGAAAATAATGTGACGTTCTCTCAATTATAAAGCAACCAGCAACATGCCCCAAGACATAAAAACATCCTCTCACTGTTCACGTTTCTTACATTTTCACTGTGATAAACAATTTGGCAAAATTTTCTTACTTCTTTACCCGGCAGTGCAGCAGGAGTTTGAGCCACAGTGTCATGAATTAGCTCATTCTTCAGAAGAAACTTGAAAACTCTACCCTCCCTTCTTGGTTCTGCATGTAGACTGCAGTGGTAATTGGTTATTAAATAATTCTAATTAAAACCAAGTAGGTTCATTCTAGATTCCCTCAAGTTAACCCTGAATAATGGCTTTACACAGACTGCGCATCTTTGCTGAAATAATCAGAAGTGAAAACCCCATTCAAGCAGCAGTAAAAAACATTCTGCACTCAGGAGCATAAAAGCCACTTCACTTAAAACCTACTCCTAACACCCAAGTTCTGCTTCGTTCATTTCTTCTAGCTCTTACATGTAGTACTTCAGTGCATCTTGTTGCTATCAACACCTACACATATGAAACAAGAGCAACTGTAACTAAAAACCTCTGGGTGTGCAACAGTTGGGTATGTGAAGAAACCTATGCAACATAGTTCGTAGTGACAGGAGGAAGGGCCAATGGCTTCAAGCTAGAAAAGGGTATGTTTAGGTTAGACATAGGGAAAAAGGTCTTCAATGTGAGGGTGAGAGAACACTGGAATAGGTTGCCCAGAGAGGTGGTGGAGGCCCCATCCCTGGAGACATTCAAGGCCAGGCTGGATGAGGCTCTGAGCAGCCTGACCTTATTGGAGATGTCCCTGCGTATTGCAGGGGGGCTGGCCTAGAGGACCCTCAGAGGTCCCTTCCAATCCAATACATGCTATGATCCTATGAACATGCATACTGCTAAGAACCTGGTATGTATATTACAGGCATTTAGGTCTTCCTCTAAGAGGCTGACTTGTCTCACAACTGGAAGATAGATTACCTCAAAATGTACACAATCTAACACATTCCAGATGCAAACAAACAATACTGGGTAGTTATACACAACTCGTTCAAGCCTTGTTATACCAAAACCATTTTCTAAAACTAAACTACAGCATTTCATAGCCTCTCTTTCACCTTCTCCTCTCAGACTAATCCCTCACAGTCATCTGTTTTAAACACTGTTCTACAGAGGCAGATCTTGAAAATAACCTTTGTTCTCTATGCAAGACATATCACACAATCTAATGCTTTTATTCATTTGAAAAATGGCTAAAATTCCAGGGAAAGAAAAGCAAATCAGAGTGGCAAAATAATGCAACAGCTGGTCTAACCACAAGGCACTAAAGGCACCCCATCGCATACTAAAAATAGAAGTACTTGAATATAATTACTGCACATATTCTCCAGGGGAACGTAGTTAATGTGCTATTAGCTACAAGCCATTGAGTCAGATTGGAAATTCTGAATGCTAGTACAGACCAATCTGTGTCAGTGAAGCTAACCTACCTCAATTTTACATTCTAAGTGATCCTTAAGAAAGAAAAGCAAGGAAGGGATTTATTTTTTTTTTTCCATTTTTAAAAATCTTTTCCTATCTATTTTGAGCATATAATCTAGACTAACAGAGCATTGCAGACAAACGAAGAGACCAACTATCAATCTGATTAGAAGAGGCTAGTCTTTATACTTGATCAAAGCTATTTTGGAAATTCCATTTGTAAATCTTGCTTATAACTGCAAAATAAAACGGCATGCTGGATTGAACATATCCTAACTCAGAAGGGAGCCAGCATAGAATCTTCCTTGTTCTCTCTGTCTTCTAGGCTTAAATTAAGGAAATGTTGGACATCAGGTAGATGTGATGCACGCGCACATATCTGTCTGAGCGGAAAGGAGGCAAATACAGAGACACAACAAGAAGATAAAAACATAGAGTTGTGTGTAAAGAAGAATCTGCATCACTCACTTGCCCTTGTACTGCAAGAACTGCTTCACAAAAATATCTGGATGAAGCCCAAAGCGGAGCTGGTCAGATTTTCCTTTTCTTCAGTAAGTACTCTTTTCCTCTAAATCAGTATTTTCTAGCAGGATAATACTGAAAGAGAATGAAAAACAGCAAATGAAAATGATCAGCTTAAGTGAAATCTTTGCTAATACTAAATTTGCTAATACTCAATTACTCTGTCACAAATTAGCTCACCTTGCAAGAAAGCCAAAGGTTTTTCTTCAGTAGAAGAAAAAGCCACCAAACACCACACAAAAATTAAAACATAAAAACCCAAACAAACAAAACCACCACACATTTTTTTGCTGAAGTTTCTATCAAAATGCCTCCATATGAGTAAGTCACTTTATATAGCTCCTTAATACCTACTATAATATAAATCTTAAAATACACCAAAATGATTAAAAACTGATGTATGAAAGCATAAGTAATATCCCCTTTATAAGATGGGGATCTCTTGTCTCCACATTTCACTTCAGACTTGCATCACACAGACCCATGTTCTGTTAAAAAAAGCTTAATATCTCAGTGGGATATAGAATTTCTCAGGAAGCTCAGAATTTGCTGCTTCAGTGTTTAGAAATAAAGTTCCCTGGGTCAGCTCCCTATGTCCTCAAATATTAGACCCTTGTTTCCCCAGCAATTCATAACTAATGTTTTACAGAATCAAAAATCCTCAAACATACCACGCAACTTGAAAAGCCAAGGGCAAAACAGGCGTTGCAAGCAGACAAGTACACTCCCGATCTAGCAATATTGTCTCAGATGCTCAAAGTTATCACTTTTGACCAAAATCAGAAAGATTTTGAACTGTGAGATGGTGGACTAGGAGAAGGTATACAAGCACAATACACATCAAGGCAATAAAGGCAGCCTGGTAACAGCACGGCACCCTCAATATCTTCAGAACACTGCTCTCATACCCTGGCACGTAACAGAAATCTGGTTAGTGGAACAAATGCTGTACAGTAGCATCCAGAGGTATTAGATGCTAAACACCATATATATATACACACAAGACAAGAAGATTATTTCTACCACAAAAAAAACAAACAACTTCTAACTATTCTGAAGCATTTGAAGACAAAATTCTACTGAATTTCAGTAGGTTTTAAGCCTACAGAGATTCAACAGCAAATCCTCATACATTTTCAAGAGCTGGGGTTGGTGATGCAAGGGACCTTGTATGGACAGAGCGACATACGGACATTCCCTCTACGACTAACCATAGAGATCAAATAGGTCTGAAATGAGTGGAAAAGAATTACGCTAAATAGATTTGATCCATTTTTAGTTATTCTAAATGTGAGCTAGGAGAATATAGAAACTTTCTTTCAAAGAAATCTGCCATATATTCAAGATTTACAAAAAGCTTAAAACAGTTAAAACAAAAATAAACCTATTAATCCCAGGGGGTATGTTCTTCTAACAGTTAATACACAGCAAGTTCTTGTCACCATATCAAATGCTGAGTGGACTCAAGAACATGGGAAGTTTTTAAAGAGGGGAAAAAAAAAAACCCCAAACCAAAAAAGTTTCATTTGTTTCATCTGTTGATTGAGTTGCAAAGAGCAGAAGTGCTACATGAATGTTATGCATACCTACATCTGAAGCTATTTATTTGATTCAAATGCTGGAACTTCACAAAGCCAAAAAAGCTCAGAGACTGTGTTTAATGACTTACTTGAAGCTCACAGTGGCTGCTTTTCATGAATTGTTAATTCCTTACATGATTTAGAATACTCTCCCCATATATTAGAAAGCAGCACTAGATGTACAATAACCATTCATATTGATTATAACAACATCTACTTTACCAGTTTTGTAATTTATTTCACTATATAAATTCTAAGTATTTCTGGTTACTATAGAGATTCCATGAGCTCTCTCTACACGTCCTTTCCTTCAAATGACCAAATCAGTATCCTGTTGTCATAGCAGCGAGCTTTTTGAAGCCCAGACCAGTGAGGTGGCTGCTGCTGAGTCCAGCTAGGTAAATTACCTCATCCATCCATCTGCTTCTGTAATGGGGCAGAAGGGAAAGGCCTGCACAGTGGTTTCCACCCACATCTCCTGCATCTCAGTCTGGTGCTTTGCACATGTACAGACTAGAGCTTAGAAAAAAAAAAATCAAGTGTTAAAGCAGGATCTAAGCTATATTCCTTCACTTTCTGTTCTTAGAGATCCCAACCAATACAAAAAAAAATAGAGTCCCCCTTATTATGCAAAAATATATTTTTGTATAAGAATAAATATATAATTTTCAAGATAACATTTAATTAGCTCATTAAACAAGGCCATACATCAATAGCTAGTATCCTGCTATTGCTGCTCCAACTCCAAGCTCACTGAAGCTGTGTTAGGCATTTTGGAAGGGCAGAGGAACAGGTTGGCTTTGCCATATACCTTAAATAAATATATGCATTTAAGGCACCCTGTAAAGGCTGACCAAAGCACTAAAAATGCCAATACTTGCAAAAGGCTGAACTATCAGGTCTACATTCAATGCTGTATTTTGGCAGAAGGTCTCTTCCAAGAGGAAGGAATCTACTCTGTGATGACAGCCCTGCTGTAACAAGCAAACCTAAACACTGAAATACATGGTGCTTGCTATAAATAGTTTCAGCAATAACTTCACTGGAAACACTTCAGCTAATGCCCTTGCTCTATAATCACTTGTCACTGATGTCAGACACGTACAGCAGACAAATTTCTTTTTCATATTGTAAGCCACATAGCTGATTCTGATCATTTTCATTCATAGCTTCTGAAGTCAGTGAGATCCTGAATTGATAAGCGAGTTCCACAAAGAAAAGGTGATGCCTCTGCAGACTGCAGCAAGAGCCTTTAAACACGAGCCAGCCCAGTTCTCCCCGCAGAGGCAGGAGGTGACAGCTGGGACACACTTGCACAGAGCCTTAGTGTTGCACACCTTCTCTCTTTAATGTGCCCTGCGTTCAGAATATCAAGTCTAAGCATCTCAAATGTGTAATTACATTTTCAAAAC
Organism: Actenoides lindsayi; assembly: GCA_025331215.1. Taxonomy (NCBI): domain Eukaryota; kingdom Metazoa; phylum Chordata; class Aves; order Coraciiformes; family Alcedinidae; genus Actenoides; species Actenoides lindsayi. Next base: position 6,398 of record WTSP01016270.1, on the reverse strand, counting down.
TTTAATATGACAACAACCCTGATAATTTTCTGATATGAATGATAGTTGTGAACACATCTAACTCAGCACAATGTTACAAAATAAACTAATATCTTCAGAAGTTCCACACGTATTTTTTTTTTGCCAGATTACAACCGAGCAGGCAAATGTTCTCTCTGTAGCCTTTTTAGACAGCTGTTCTCTCCACACCTTTCTTCTCCAAACACATTAACTGTGAGTCACAAAGCTAAATGCCTGAGAAAGCAAAAGAGCGAGTGTGTGTTGAAACACACCACATGAATAATTCAGTCTCTGCTCTCCCTTGTTCTTGCTGCCCACATTAATAGTCATTGTTCTTCTCTCCTGATTATAAGCATTTACCCAACCCATCAGAAAGTTTTTTCCAAGCAGCCATTAGCTTGCCACCTTGTTCTCCAGCAATTAGAAAATGTTGCCTCTAGTGCGATGTTATTACTAAGTAAAATTAATTATTCAATAGTCAATAAAGATTTTTTTAATGGTATAAGTTTTAAACATTTGCATAATTTCTTCCACAGTTTCTCCAGTGATCTTCCTGTAATGTGGATTAAAAATGGAGTAAGGTGTTGGGGTTTTTTTAATCAACTGGAATAAATCAAACACCAAATGAGTTTAGAGTTAAATAATCCTTATGCACAGAACATCATGAAATAACTAATATCAAGTAAACAAGGAAAAAAAAAAAGATAAGTATAGAAGCTCACAACGGGAAATGGCTGGCAATAAAAGCACATAGCATGTTTCTTGTATCTTTGAGATGCAAATAGCTACCATATGAGGAACCTCAGCCCCCTGCACTGATGGAAGTATCTTCATCACTATCACAAGGTTCCTTCTTGAGCACAGGCTTCCTAACTGCTCATTTCAAAGATGAAATGGCACTTTCCCAGGAGTCATCACAAACAAATGGATAATAGCAGCTTGCTGTTGACAACCAGATTTAATTCCTTGAATTAAATTTACACAAAAACAAAAAAAAATGTTAGAGTCAGGTATCATTCTCACATGGTAAGAAAGAACCAACCAAAACTGCCCATGAAATGCAGGCTGTACCTTCCAGTCATACAGGAACACTCTATTGCCAGCAAGAGGCTAAGTGGGCAAAAAAAGAGAAGTGAAAAACTTAATGAGAATTTGCACGTAAACTAACCAGCAGCGCCGGAGATTCAGCATCTCCAATGTCTTAGCATAAATTCATCCTGATGGAGTAATCACCTGGATGAACAAGAAACAAAATACTAATTGGAAATTATCTTCCTCTTTCTTCACACAAGGACAGGAAAGAAAAAGGGGACAGATATTTCTACTAGTTAAGAAAAGACTATCAGGGGCAATGGAACAAACATTCAAGCCTCCATACCCCGTAGGGTCTCCATGTGGAACATGCTTTCAAGAAAACATTTGCCTCCTTGTATTTTTCAGCTTGTTTTCTTCCTGTTGAATCAGCTTACCCATTTTCCATGTGTATAGCAAATTTTATTAAGAAGTATATTTGTATTAAGAAATAATATTCATTCTATAAGAGAGATCAAATTCCTATAAACTCATTACACACTCTTCACCGAGCTAATCCATCCCAAATAAACTTCTAACCCATGTATTTCCAACAAGATTTTGAATTAAGTAACAGTTGTTCAACAGTTGTTCGAGTCTTCACACACTTCATAAGGTCAATTGTAGCCATTAATTTTTTCCTCCATTTGCACAGAGGACTTGGAAATCTTATTAGCTAAAACTCTACTATAAAATTAAAATCCCATTTGGGGAGAAAGTCCCGTTCATAGAAACCAGCAATACATACGTATACATACACCCATACACACAGAGCCAACTGTAACCTCAGTTTCACAAGAGAGGGTTTGGAAAGTGATTTAATTACAAAGTGATGATGCTTGGTCCCATTAGGGTGACCCAAAGTACACAAAGAATTTGCACTGTCAACACAGATAAGGAACTTCATCCACTCTCATCAGTTAAGATTTCACCTTTGACTTAGATTTCCTTCTACCCTGTTATCACTACCAAACATTTTGTTCTACAGGGGGTCTAAACCATTCACACAGATTTAATTTATGGCAATTTAAACTGTGTCAGAAAGTTAATAACTTAGGAATAATGCATGTGTCTCTTACTGAGTTTAATCAGTGCCCATTAACGTGCCTGTTATTTTTGTCTTCTTGTTATTCATGAATTTTAATCCAAAACTACATTTACATGGAGTGGAAAGAAACCTACCCAGCTCATACCTCAAAATAGATACCTGTCTTGCCCACACACTTTCTTCACTTTTATAAGTGAGAAAAAAGAGAAGTGGAATTTCTTAAGTAAAAATCAATACTTCCACCAAAATAAGAAAACAGTAGAAGGAGACCTAAGGTCTTTCATGTCCATCGATAGCGTTTAAATATCTCGCTGCCCTCATCTACCAGTACAAATCAAGAAAACCTACCATGGCACGAAACAGGCGCAAGTGAAAAAAGGGTTCAGGCCACAATAGTAAAATTCTTCTGTTTGAACAAGGAATACTTGAATCAAAGAAAAGCTGTGACTACTTAGCTGTAGAATGAAGTCACAAAACCACATTTTAAAACACAACCTGCAGTACCGACAGATGAAACGTTCATTTATTATGGGCAGATGGGTGAGAGGAAAAAAATCTACCTTCCAGAAAATATGAGGTGTCAGCAAAAAACTTTTCAAGCAAGATAGACAGTGAGTTGAAGACATTTGAAGCAATGGTGATATTCTAGTTCACTTAAATAATTCAGCTCCATAAAACCATAAAACCTTCTGGTTTCAAGGCTGCTGAACTCTCCGATGTTTTCAGGTTGTAACCTTAAGAGTTTTGCACCTGTGTATTCAGATGTTTAATTTACTGTATTCAATGTGGATTTGGCCCACTTTTCATTGACATGTCTCTAGTACAGAAATATATCTCATCTGAAATCACAGCCATCTGTCATTCGTACCAGACAACATCCAATGCAAGCACAACCATTATATGAGGAGCTTCTAGTCTGTTATTCACTGCAGGTGTCTTTGACTTACCAGGGACACACTGCCCATGTTATTCCAAGTTCCTGACTAAGCAGTGATCAAAGATTCTTCCATTTCAATTCAGTTGTATATTTGTAATCTAGGTCTAAAAAATACTGTAAATCTCTTTGCCTAGAAGCCTAGATAGCACAGTAGTTGTGCTAGCCATGTACAAATTGTAATAAAGGGAACAAACCAATCTAAAATTAAATACTAAAAGGCTGATTTTATTGAAGTGATTGTATTTCTCTTACTAAATTATAGATGTTCACACCTAGATCTAAAGATTACAAATATTTGCAAATGTACTTTGATCCCATTTGCCAAAAGCCCCACTTACTCAAATACAATTATTTCAGCAAACTCAGGTTTCAAAGTAAAGAGCACTGCAAAAATAAAGGTAACTATTAACATTAATAATTGCTAAGAAAAGAGAAGGAAATCACACTAAATGTATTTTAGCAGTGGGAAGTGAAACAGAGCATTTCAGTGCACAGTTGTATTTCCATAAAGTTCCTTGCAACCCACGGTGCCAGAAGCAGTGGATTAACCTAGTTTCTGTGGGCACAAGACTAAAATCTATTGCTGAGTGCAGCTGTCAGAGCCACCTGCATATCTTTGGCTCCAGTCAAATCTCAGAAGTAAGCCAAAGGGTGATTTCAGGATGCTGCAGTGTCCATTTTAATTTATGTTTATAAAAATAACAAAACAAGAACAACAAAAAAGACCCCTCTAAACTAGGGAGGCTGGAAGCTGCTAACCATGTCTGCCCAGAAGCTTTGATTATACAAAGCTGGTATAATTTGTACTTGTCATGTTCTTCCAGCATGTACTAGCACGTCAGTTCGACCTTTGTTTGCAGTTGCATGCCTAAAACAGCCTTCCCCACCTCATTTTGAGCCCGTTGGGATTAGCCAGTGTGCAAGCTGCTACCACCAAGATGAAAGGGCAAGCAAAGCCCATTGCATGGAAGAAATTAGTCTCATAAAAAAAGGAAAAAATAAGATTGTGACTTCCAGCTACCTTCAAGCAAACTTTAAACAGTGCAAACAGGCACTGTAAAGCGCAGATACTTATCCAGACTCTTCCAGATATCCTCAAGTTTCAATCCAGAACTGTAACTAGGCTGATTTATTTTATTAAGTTTCTCTCTTCCAACTCACCATTTTTTACCTCCCTGTTCACCAAATGAGAGAGAAAACCCACTGGATTTAGCTGGGGACTCCATAGACACTATCCACACAACACACAAATTTTTGTTAGGTATTTTCCTTACAGCCCTTGTGCGTGCAAAGATAAGTCCTTTTAAAAGACCCTGGAGACTACTCTGTCTTTACTGGCTTGCCCACTAACAAAGTAATATGTTAGCCACCAGGCTGACTTCAATTGTCCCACAAAAACTTCTTCAGCACATACGACGTGTTTCTAGGAACACATCTTGGAGCATTCTAGACACGCACATTAAAATCCATTTCCCACCTTTTGAATCAGAAGTTCATGAAACCTGAGCAAAGCAAAACGTGGCAGGCTCACAAACACAGGATGAATAATATAACATTCTGGTAAGAAAAACTCAAATACTCAAAGCTAGTGAAACAAATAAGCTATCTTCTTGTGTGCTTAAAGTTTCTCAGATAAAGTGAAAATGCTGGGAAAAAATAACCAGGATAACAAGTTTATTAGTACATCAAAGTATTAGAACAGATCAGGAGATAACACTTACTTGTTAATTTTAAAAGCTCACATCACTGAAGAAATGAAGCCTGTTTTAATGGATACCTCTGGCCTTTTCAAAAACCACGCTGAACCCTCCACCTGTTTCTTGCACTGTGGAGGTGCACATACAGCAGGGCACAGTTCAAGGTATTTAGACTGACTGTAGATGATGTTGTATCTGTAACATACTAGTTAGAGGATGACGGCCCCCACTTGGCTCAGATCAACTCTGCTGAACATGAAGTTTTCTCTCTGTACAGCTTTGCACTGTGTGATATACACTTGAACACAGGTTTATGATCAGGCTGGTGCTGCCAGACACTGTGCCAGTTTCAGGCAACAGCTGTGAGAGAGCTAGAATGCCTATCATGCCTCTGAAATAGCTCCAGAAGAACCAGCAGAACAGATTATATGGACTCTCCTCACTACATATCCAAGAGAGTTATCTTTGTAAAAATTATATAGTCACTTCCCACTAAGAAAATGAAGACTTGTTGCTCAGACCAGATGAAGAGCATTCACACAATCCATTCTGCCTGCTCTGGCTTATGAGCAAGCTTTCAACAGACAACGGCACCTAAGCCACATACACCTATTTCTGTAATGACAATCTCATTTTAATCTTACATACCCTTACAGCTCAGCAACCACAGCTTATCTTCAATATCTTCATAAGACAATCACGAAAGTGAAAGGGAACATAAAGACAGGTGATCTGGTGCAGACAGACTGGATGCACATCCCTGCTGTCCCAGGCCACGGGGCAGAGGCAAGCTGGCCGCGCTGGGGCAGCGTCCCGCGGGCAGCTGGGGCGAGGTGCCGCTCGGTAGCACACACCACTGGTGTGCACACAGCAGCAGGCCTTCTCCCCACAGCCTGGGGGCTTCCACACTTCCCAGCTGCAAACGGTTAGTACTGCCTGTGTGCACCTTATCTAGGGGCAAAATGGAATAGGAACAGAGATTCAGGAGGAAAGAACCCTCTGACTGCATACTGCCCTGAACTGAAATCCCAAACCAATAACTGGGATTTGTTTCTACTCAACTCCAGAAAGGTACCATGCTGCAGTGTTCTACTCTTGCTGGGAATAAAGCTGAACATTGAAGTCTTTCAAGTTAGATCACAAACAAGCTATTTAGCTTTTGCTTTTTTTCTGTTAATCATTTGTAACTTTCTGAAACAATAGTTTTGTGTGAGATAAAGTTTAAGATATAGCTTCTACTCAGGATTCATACATCTTGTCCACCAAGACAATAATTCACTATTTTAAAAGCGGGTTGATCTTGCTTCTGTGGCATTTATTTCCATTTACTCTAACTGCATGCAGAAGTTGTTCATCTGACACATCTTAGTTTTACAGATAAATTTGTGGTATAAACACAGTTTATAATCTGAAATATTCTAGTAGTTTTATTTCTAACATGAATGCAAAGTGCTGAGACTTTTGTGCTTTTTTTTTTTTTATGAGCACCATTGGCTTGGCTTTTTTTGTTAAACAAAAAACCACACACACCAAAAAAAAAAAAAAAAAAAAAAAAAAAAAAAAAAAAAAACCCCAAAAACAAAAAAAAATGAGAAAAGGTGGTGTAGGGAAAAAAGTGAAACAGATCGATAGAATGTGGGGTTGG
>WTSP01016269.1:24435-41773 GCA_025331215.1 Actenoides lindsayi | reverse complement strand
CCACAGCTCCTTGCGCCTTATTCTCTTCCTGCGTGCCGTGCTGACGGGGGTTGGGGGGGTGATAGAAGGGCTTGGTGGGCACCTGGTGCCGTGCCAGGGTCAACCCACCACAGACTGATACTCTCAAGCACTGAACATTTCCTGCTTTGGAGAACATAAGCCAATGTGAGGCAATCTATAGTATTTAGGGGTCTCTTTCCACCTCAGCAACTATGTCTTTTAATTCTAGAAATAGATTGTCAGAATTTTCTGTATAAATCTGGAAATATATGCACTGAGAGATTCAGGTCTGGCTTTAAATTTCTTTCAATTAAGAGGTATGCTGAAGTAGTTTCTGTGCCTTACTATCTCTTCTGTTGAAAATGATCACGTGCTGTAAATTTAAGATGCTGTGTCTCACAAAGAAATCTATGTCAAAGAATATAACTCTTTTTTTTTTATTATTATTAAGTCAGGTATATTTACCAAATAGGTAGTGTTCCAATTATATTTTAAGGGTATGCCTGTTAAATAACTTCAGAAAACAACTTGTAGCATGTGCCAAGTCTCTACATATGGTGAAACTTTAAACAAATACTGAGTAGGATAATAACTCACAAAGGAGCCAAGTGTCCTGGTGGTACATTTTTTTCCTTGTGCAAACTCTTAGAGTTCTGTTGGGTTTTTTTTTTCTTCACAAGGGCATGTCATTTTGCTAATGGATTTAACACCACCATTTGGTCCAATTTCCTCATGTCTGCTTCAATCAGCACACAAACTGCTACACAGAAGGAAAATAATAGAGATTCATCTCCTTCATTTCAAGGCCCTCAAGGAGGCAATCTGTTATTTCTTTTCCTTTGAAAAACGGTATTTAGTGATGGGTGAAGAGATTGAGGAATAGCGTGCAGAGAGACCTACCCTGGAGCAGACCTGAGTCCAGAACCATTGAGATAAATGCTGTTTCCATTCAATTACAGAAAAATACACTGAAATATTTTTTTTTCCATTTTTGTCAAAGTATTTTCTTTATTGCTGCTTTGAAATTTCTTTACCTCCTTTCCTTAAACTAAAAATTTAATTTTCACTCTTGCAGTCTTTTGACTGTCTCCACGTGACTGAATTGAGACATGTTTCTGTGAAGGGCTTTATCAAATACAAGATATATATTGGTTTTCGTTTGCCAGTTTTCTCATTTTGTGGAGTCTTCCTCTCAGAGCAGGTAAGTTACCAGTGTAATGCTCCGTATAATAAACTTGTTTGTAACAAACTAATTGAAGCTGATTACCTTGCAAGCCTCACCTTTTTATAATATGTTGTTTCTGTCATGACCTCCTCAAGGCTTTATCACTACAGAAGGTGCCAGCATGCCAGAAAAGTCCAATGATTCATCTAGTTTTTTAACTTTAATACCTGAAAATTAAAACGTATTTTCTCCTACTTTAGTGTATCACTACTTTATTATGCACCATGGCAAAAAAACCCAACAATGAGCAACCAAACAAGACTCCATTGTGAAGTGATGAAAGTAATTAATTGTAAAGGGAGATCAACTAATAACTGAAGTTTTTCAGTACAACATACTTTGCAGTCAGAATGTGGTGATTTCTCAAAGAAAACTTTCTTTGTAGGAAATGCCATGAGTGTTCAGAAATTTACAGGGCTTTTTTGGTCTAAAGTTAAAAGAAAAACATAATCCAGTACAAATTAGACAGTTTAGCCAGTAGCCTGGAAGGAGATAATCTTATTGAAATCTTTTCTTTCTCTTACTCAACAAGGACTTAATTTCAGTCCCCCGTACCTGAGATGGACTTTTAACGTTCTTCGGGAAAGAATCTCTTTTTGTCTCTCTTGAGATTTGTCTGTGCGTTAATAAGGGGAGAAATTTCAACCTAAATGACATAATGAGCAATTGATGTATTCTGGAATACAGCAATTTTCCCTTATGTTTCTAGAAGATTGTCTTCAGGGTGGAAATTTGATTTCCTGAAAAAGTATATAGTGTAAGTCACTATTCACTGCTTCCTGAGATACTTCCTATGTGTCTTCTAATAGTAGAAGAGGTGTGTTAAACTTTTACTCTGTCCTGCTCTGCTTCATTAACGCTGAAGGCTACAAGCACCTATGTGGCCTACACTATTAATTATTTTTATATAGTTTGTGCTACTCAAAAGACTTTTTAATGTGTTTTTTTTAGTGATACTTTCACCGACTGAATTTGAATTTTACTGTCCGTAATGTTTCTTCAAGGCAGCTTCCAGATTCCTGTCTGTGATAATTGCAGAAATCAAGTAATGACAATAACAATACTTTTGTATGTATCCGTGCACAGAACAGGAACAAGACCATACGACTTGTCTGGCCAATATCAGCTTAATAAAGTCTGAATACCTACACAGTCTACAAAAATAATGATAATAAAAATACATTGGTTTTAGTTGTCAGAATAGGAAGAAATCATTATCTTTTGGTAAATAAGAGGGGAAGATGCTATAAATTTATAATCATTTGAATATGTGTGCCTGACAGGAATGCTCATTTAATATGATGAAAACCATCCATGGTTTTGTAATTTATTATTTTATAGTCAACTTTATGTTATATATGTGAATATTTTTTATGCTGAAGTCCCTTACTATTTTAAATGAAGGGGAAATAAAGCTCAATATTATATTAATTTTCAAAAAAAATCTGAAAACTATTTTGATTTATGAGCATTGAATAGATACAAATTTTATATTAAAAGTTTGTTCAAGGGAATATTCACTGTTTTGATTACATGAGATCATTGAGATCATATTAATCAAAGGAATATACAAGAAAACAGCACCTGATTTTTTTATCTTTAATTAACTGTCTGGGTATTTGAAAGACCTTTAATAGCATGACAGAAAATATATCCGATAGCAATTACATATTTGCAAGAATGATATCAGGATGGTATTTTATTAGTATAGTCCAATGCAAGGAAGTCTTTCTTTGACCAGATAGTTAGACAATTTACTCTGAGGGGAAAAAAAATCAGCTCATGTAGAAGCCTCTGAAGCTGCCTTTGGACAGTGCCAAAATGAACCAATTTCACTTAATTAAAGATTGTAAGCAGTACTTGATGCTCACATACAACATGGTTTGTCCCAAGTATTATCCTGTCAAAGCATGTCTATAAAATGCATTCTTCCATGAACACCCAGTATCTGAGCTGCAATTATTTTACATCCTCCTGACAGGCTGGGAAATCATCTGTGTCATTTTCCATTGTTACTCCTACCCCCTAAGTTTTCTAAGTTCTTTGCATTGTTATGTATCAATGCAAGTAATAGAACTATTTACTAGATTTTAAAAATGCATAGGTGTGACCTATGGCAAAGAAGGTCTCAAAGGGATGAGCAGTAGACTGGTCACACATCATTTCTAAGTTAAGACAATCCTTAGTGTGCAACATTACTGACTTGAGGCTGCTGCATGGTCTATTTAAGCTGATTGATGACCTCATTTATGTTCATTCTAAATGCTTTGGACATTACAGAAGTACTTTGGCATCCATAGGAAAGGTCAGGAGTTTAACAAATTGTAGTGTTGTACTACATCGTCAGTGGGTGAGATGACAAGACCTGGATTTATCAAGGCAGCTAAGGGAGCATTGGCCTTCGATGCTACAGTCTAATTATGGTGTGTACAGTCTCAGTCACGTGAGACTGACAGTGCCTTTGGTATAATCACCCTGTCCATGTTGTTTTTTTCCATAGCTATTTCCCTAAGGGAGGCTAATTAATGTTTGTTGCAATGTTTTCTCATAAAGTAGATCACAGATGCAAGACAGTCTTCTTTTCACAAAATGTTTTAAAGTATTTAGAATTATTTTTTTTCCTGGTAAAATGGAGGGAAGAGTGTATATTATTGGACCAATGGGAAAGAATTCTAGCAGGCAATGTTAGTGAAGAAATGAATAATATTGTCCGTGAATACATTTAGGCTGAAAACCAATAAAATTTTAACCGTCTCTGTAGTGAAGTTCTGAACAATTTTCTGTTAGAAAAATGATATAAAATAGGTAAACTATTTTCAGGATTGACCTTCATTCACATGAGAATTTGCAAGTGTCCTGAACATATTATCCTAGGTGTTATCCTAACTATGTGTATACTTTGAGTGGGAGATTAGCAGTCAGGAATTAAAATTGCCAACTAGTATTATACTCTACTCCAGCAGTCATTGTTGGTTTTCACTTTCCCAATTCACAGGCATAATTTTACAGCAGCTTGGATGACCTTTATCCATCTTTGATCAGAATGAGTTACTTCATTGTCCATAAATTTATGTCAGAACTTCATGAAAACAAATTTCAACTTCCGTTTGACTCATAAACGATTTAAATATTTCTGGTAATAACTCAGTGTTTGAAGAGAGAATTGTATCTCCCCTGTAGTGTGTTTTAGCTCCATGACTAGGTGATCTCCAAACAAGAAAATTCTGGCTGATGTAGCGAATATTTCTGAAATGAACACTTCTGCAAATATTTTACACATGAAAGTGAATAAAGGTTTTCAAGTAGATTAAAGTTTTATTCAAGGAGATGTTTGTGAAATTATTTTATTTTAATACTTGCTAAAATCTGCTTTTCAGCTACAGTCAGATTTTTGTGTAGTTGTTGATTAATCTTCTGTAATCTACTTTAGGCTTTTTTGTTGTTGTTGTTTTTAGTTGTTGTTGCCTTCACAATGAAATGTAAGAATAGAAATATCTTTCATGTTGTAACAGACATTTCTTTTAATTAGATTTGGAATGTCTCTGGGAGATGCACAAAATCTGAAGCAACAAGAAAAGCATGAGAGGAAACATATTTAAATATCAATAAAGTAATATAAAATATTAATAATATAAATAAAAATAATATCAATATTAATATAAAAAAACCCACCATATCAATACGTCTAGTGAGTTGCCCTGACCCTAACCTGTGACAATATCTCTGTTGGACTAGGCAAAGGAATGCCTTTCAACAAATGAGTATCTTTTCTTATGCTCAAGTAAGCAAGAAATTTTATTAGGAAGATAATGGAAGAAATATCTGCATGTCCCACTTTTACAGACAAATAATGAACCCTTCAGAAAATGGTCTCACCTGTTTCTCAGTCTTGTCTTTAAGCAGTTAGATCACTTGCTTAAATTTCCTCTCTCTCTTGTAGATAGGTCAAACACCATAGGACATTGCTTTGATCAGAGAAGCTGGTAAAAATAGACTGATTGCAAATGGGTGATATCCTTTTTTTCTTGAAGAAGACTTTTCAATGAGATTCCACATGTATATATTTCCACCCAGCAGTTTAATTTTTTTTATACATCGCAGCTGTCTATTCTCTTTATTTTTAACTTGCATCTGTGAATCATTGCTTAATCTCTGTTGATACTGCAGACAAACTAATCCTGTCTTTTTCTTCAAGTATATACAATATCTAAATCATAACAAGCACATTAAAACAAACAAACAAACAAACAAAACAAACCAACCAACCAAACCAAACCAACAAAAGCAATTGGAAATCTTGAAAGCAATATTTGAACCTACATCCTCACCTTTTGGGTGATAGAGTTTCCATCTCCAAAGTTCACCACCCATAAGGAGGAAAAGAAATTAAAGGCTGGTCTTGCTCCAGAGAGGTGATTTGGAAATGTTCCCTAACCAGCAACTGCCATTCGGGAATTTACAGCTGGCATGTAAAACCCTCCTTGAAAAATTAAAGTTCCAATTTTAACACATTTTCATAGGTAGAACCCATGGATTTTAATGTCTGATTCTCTATTCATTAGCCTTACTACAGGGGGAGAAAAACTGGCCTGGTTGTAATAGCTACTGGTAGGAAAGCCCACAACTTAGCTGGAGGTGCTATCATTGGCAGCATATGGGGTGCAGAGATTCTTGCCAGTAGCAGATGGGGGAGGTTAGTGTTTGTCTCCCAGGAGTTTAATTAGTATCTGGTTTGATTTTCAGGTAATGAATTCCTTTAACAGTTGAACTTACATTTTACAACCATCCAGGAATATAAACCCCTCTAATTTGGCACAAACAATGAATAAGTAAGTAAATAAATTATGTGTTTGAGGAACAGAAAGGCCCAGGAGCTTAATACAGGAGTGTAAATACTTTTGCTTCAAATTCCTTTGAATCCAAATTGGTAGGAAACAGAAGGCTGATGTCATGTAATGGCACTTGGTAGAAAATGATCTGCAAGTCTCTGTGTTCAAAATCATCAGCAGTCTAGACCTCCGTATCCAGAGCTGCAAGTAGTACTGTCCATACACAGGAAGAAAATATCATCTGAATTGCATAAGATGTTATGACTGTAGACACTGAATTTTTGTGTCAATTTTAGAGAAAAATCTTTCTAAACTGGAAGAACATGATACAGAAAACTTGCTTTATCATTTCCCGTGTTGTTCATCAGTGAGAGGTTTTCAGCCTTCTAAATAAAAACCTTCCTTTTTAACTTAAGCCATCTGAAATTTAGATATCTACTCAAAATAAGTTTTCCTTTCCTGTGCTAAATACCGTTCAGAGTTCTGTATCCAAAGGGCAATTAATCTAATTTTATAAACAAGTAACAATTAACTGACATGAGCTCATTTTTTATTATTTTGTTTGATTGTTACCATCCCCTATTTAGGGCATCTAGGGTTCTAGAATAGAAAAGGAGGCAAACTTGTAAATAGCCAAAATTAAGTGGGAATACTAACAGTACAAGGCTGTACTGTCTATATCTTTTGACCAAAACTTAATTTCAACTTCCTCTCCCTGCCTCCAATCTCCTTTGTTTTAGTTGTATTGTTGTGGAAATATAAGTTCAGTTTGTAAAGAACGTATAGATACATTATGAAAAATAACAAAAGATGGCAAAGTTTATATATATTCATATCAAAAAAATTTGGGCTGCACAATCAACCTTCTTCTAGAGGGAGTTGTATACAAGGACCTCTCCATCTAATCTAATGTAAGACCTCTATCATCTTCACATGACAGCCTCAAGTAAAATAAGAAAGATAAATTGTCTAGACCAAGTGGTGCTATAACTATCTATAACAAGCTGTGTGTAATTTAAATCTTTGTTTCCTTCAGTAATTATACCAATAAAGACAGAAATCAGAGCTTGGACTGAAATACATGTTACCAAGTTGGTAATCTTCCATCCTTCACATTCCCCTATAGAAAATAAAGTGAGTCAGTTAGTCAGAAACAGAAGATATCATCCCAGAATAACTATCTGGAGATGGACCAACTATTATCTCAGCAGAAGTTAATGCAACTACACTTAAAATTAAAAGCCAGAAACAACAACAGACGGAAGGAATGCAGTCAGCAGCAAAAAAAGCATTGCTGTTTAACTGTAATTTTGATACTGCACCTCTCCCCAGGGTCCTCTTCCATCATACATTACATCAACCTTATAGAGCTTATAGAGCACTCTGCACACATTGGAGATAAGCTGCACATGTTGCTGTGTGTATTTGGCACACAGTGGATCACACTGCATGGCTGTTTGGATAGCTCAGAGTTAGTCTAAGAACTTTGTATCTCACCCCCACTGTTTTGGGTTTCCCTTGTCATTAGGATGCCTTCGACACCGGTCATGCTGTTTAATTTCAGCAAGAACCTCTTCTGAATGTAGAGAATTGAGACTGATTTTCTGTGGGTTATTTTCTAAATGATTATAAAAAGAACAGTAACATTATTATTTAGTCCTTGAAAATCTGAGTCATATTAAATAAAAGAGAAAATATAATAGTTCCTGTTCCATTGTTTTTTAGGGAAAACAAGAATTTCGGAAAAGTGGTAATACATTTCATTGCACCAATTTATAAGTGAAGGATAAACTGATTTTCATCCCTGCAGATCTCACTTTCCTCAAATAACAGCAGCACAAGAAACAGATACTTTAACGTTTTTCAACACATTACATTGCTGGGGGTGAAAGGAGGGAGACTGGAAGGGTTTTTTTGTTTCCTAGAAAATAGAAAGTTGAAATACTTCCAGTGGCATATAAATAGAGATATAGATGCATAAGGTATTTTACTGTTGTTTTTTTTTTTTTTAAAAAGCCCACCCAAAACTTCAGACTGAAACCAAGTCCCTTTTAGACTTTTAGATACTTTTGGAGGCAATCCTTGGGTTGTAACATACCTTAATAGTTTTGGTGGTTTTTTCCCATGTCTGTTCCATTACAAAAGTTTCAGGACCAGAACTGTTTGAAATCTTGGCTAATTGGCTGATTAAGGAGAATGCCCAAAATTTGGACTGTGAAACCTGTGTGAAAGCAAATTATCTCACAAAATTTCTTCCTCTTTTGAACAAGGTAATTACAAGAACACCTTAGAAAATTTTTCTTAGACATTCATCTCATTCCCTGGCTTATTTCAGACTAATACTTTATTTGGAATAGCACTTCTTCATCCCAATTATTCATAATTAGTCATCTCTGGTTCATTGCAGTTTATTAGAGGCATTCAGAAATAATGACTACTGTTTTCTCTTGAAACTCCAGAAAAATAAACTGTAGGCCTTAGTAACTAAGAAAAAAGATGCAAGAGCGTAATAGGTAGAAGTTTATTGCCTGATGAAAAAAAAAGAAAGACCAACAAATGTACTATGAAGGATAAAATACTATGTATAGAAAGGTGAAAAAATTATAAAAATTAATGATCATGGAAGAATGATAACATGGAGGACACAGAATTTAATCCACAATCTGAATCTGTACTGTGGATTTCAATGCTGATATCTGACAAGTTCTGGCTCCTGGGTACTCGTTCTGCCCACAGATTTTGTCCATGGAGTAATTATGGTTATGAGCAAGTGTGAGGACGAAGGCATTTTTAGAGTTAAAGACAACATTTTCAAATGTCTATCTAAAGTATGTAAGTGAGGACTGTAAATCCCCCCCAAAAAAGAATCTGAGTTTGAAAATGTTGGTTTAGAGGTTTAATGAAAGGATAGTCTACCTATTCAAAAATTGCTGAGTAATTAAAAGACTCAATGATGCACTGTTTCACCCGTCTTTTCCAGAATTCAAGCCTTATACACACTATATTTATAACACAGGAACTGGAACACAGACATATCTAATAACAAGGAATCTTAGATTACCACTCTGTACATGCTGACATAGCCAATTCAAAACTCATTAGCAGAAACATTTGCTAATTGACATGGGAAACAGTGTTGTCCCACTTCTTCCTACCAGTACTACAAACCAACACCAAAATTAAAACCATGCATGAATCTTGAAAGGAAATTACCTGTCGTAGTCAATATGTAGCATTAGTAATATTTTTGTGTCTTTGTTCTTTTTTTTTTTTTTTTTTTTTTTTCCCAGAAATCCCTTTAAATCTGCAATGCGCTTAATGTGTGGTTCTACACATTTGGCATAGATCTTAGCTTGGTAATGACGAATTTTCCTGGCAGACAAATACTTGGTCAGATCAAATCATGGAAATAAACTCTTTTGGACAGAGGTGTGCATGGAATTCTACCTTCTCATTGACCCCAGGATGAAAGAATGTTTCATTTCAACTGTTTGAGTGGAAACTGATATTGCCCATTGTTTTCAAAGCAGTAGAGACACAAGGAGGGTATTTTTATTATTTTTGTTTTGCTTTAAAGTAGCTCAATAGACATCACAATACTTTTGCCAGTGAGAGAAGAAAAGCACACACACAATTTTAGATTATATAATGTTTAATAGGGTTAACTAAAAATGTTAGTGATGCAGAAGGTTTTGCCCTACTGTCTTTCAGCATTAAGCTTTCTTGACTTTCAATGGCAAAGCAATTCACAGTGAAAAGAATTATGAAGATGCAAACCATAATGTTTTCTTAAGGCACACACAACAGTGGCAAGAATAACTCCATTGGCAGTTCAGACATCTAAAAGAAAATATTTCATCAAATACAAACATTTACACTGGAAAGAGATGGAGACTGAAGTTTTTGGCAGAGGATTAGGATGTGAGGTTGATCAGTGCCAAGATAAGAGGAATTTTATGAACTGTCTTGAATTCAGTATGAATTCTTGTTTGTTCACCCTTGCTTGTAAAGATGCTTGACAGAAGAAATTTAATAAATCTCACACTAACATGACCAATGAAGTGAACTAAATGTAATGAATAAATTAAATCAACTGATTTAGTCTCTTTTTCTATTTATTTTGCAACATGCCAAAAACTTCAGTATTTATAAAAATACTTGATTCTCTGAATCAGTGATGACTTTTATGCTTTTTAGTGATGGGAGGGTGCTGAAAAAAAGAACACTGGAGTTTTGCAATAAACTTGGTTTTCATGTGCATGCATATAATGCAACTTTCAGAAGTCCATGGTACAAAAGAAGAAAAGAATGGGTTATTCATTGTCAAGGTATTACTAAACAAGAGACTTTTCAGTTTTTATGGTCATTACCTTTTAAACACATTAAGACTTTCTCCTACATGATCCTTTTCTCACTCAGAGTAGTTACATGCCCATACAGGTGAGCTTTTAGATAGACAACCAGATCCTCACTGCATGACATGACAAAGGTGCACAAATAAATAAGAACTCTGTATGTTCAAGACTCACTTCAAAAACCCCACAAAACACAATCACAAGAAACCAAAACCAACCAACCAACCAACAAAAATATCTGTGGAAATTTCTTATATTCTCTAACTGATTTATTTTGTAACTTGTTACATGCTGGCTATCCTCAAATTTACAGAGATATGCAGGTGTGGTAAAAAATGTTTCATCAAATATACAATGTATCATCTAATGGAGGACCGTGGAACATAAGTAGTGACTTTGTCACTGCATCCAATGTTACTCTGGGTCTAGCAAAAAAGAAGTAATTGTGGACAAAAGAAAAAAACCTGTTAATCATTTAAATAATTATTAGATTTCATATTTTCTACTTGCAAATGAAAATGATTTTATCTCCTGCTGTTTGCTCTACGGTATTTGCTCATACAACTTTCTGTATGGAAAACCTTTTCTTGTGCAGGGTGTTGTCTAGACACAAACTTTCTTTGTTCCTGTTTTCAGAGTAAGTCTTTACCTCCTAAACATTCAAAAGCTATGACCTATATTCTGAATACCTTAACACTTCTAGCAGTACAAATAATACCACCCTATTGGGCTGCTGTGAGACTGGAGTACCACTGACACAGGGAAAGCATAGTGGCACTGGTTTCTACCTAATTGTTGTCAGTTCACATCCGTGGTACTTTCAGACAAACTAATTCAAATTTAATGAGGAAACATGAGCTGAATTAACCAAAGGGATAAGAATAAGTTAATTTTACTTCAAAAAGTAATGATAATTGCTGAATTTTTATGAGAACAAATAGAGGTACCTGTATTGTGGATAACAACATTTCTTGTGTCTGAGTTCTACAAAATTCTTTCTGCAAAAATAATTGAGGAGTCATAATGCAAAATTTACCCCAATTTTCCATTAGTGTTACTTGCTTGAATTGATTTATGATAAAGGTCCCTTTGAGGGAAAAATGTTACCCTTTTTCACAAGCAATAAAAATGTCTTTCACTGTTTTTAGGTAACTGAGAAACAGAGGTTAGGAAAATGAAAACTGAAATATAACACTTCTGCATAGTAGCATGTTTGTAACATGACTGACAATTCTGAAAATGCCTTCTTAGGAAGAGAAATAAGGTAAACAAATTCCTGGACACAGAACTGTTGTAGTGCTGCCTGTTTTTCTTAAAGATTCCCTTTTGGATCCTGCAGTAAGATGCATTTCACCTTTCTTTTTCTGTTCTTTGGGAAAGAATTACAAGTTAAACACTGGGATTTCTGAAGATTCAAAATACCAGAAATAATAAAAAACAGGCAAGGATACAATGGGCTAAAAGTCTAATGATTAAGTTTGTCTCATGACCTTCTAAGGAATAATTCTTGTAATTTCAATCCTTCATGTTGGCAATATTTTTCTCTGTCAGAGTAATTAATAACAAATACTACAGTATAGTTGTTGCTTTTGAGACTATATCTGACCATGTATATGCTGAATATCCTTTCTTGAGCAACTCAAGAGTCACTGTCTTTGTTAAAAGCATGTTATAGTCACAGTTATTTCTGACCCTGTCACCCAGTTGACTGCTAGGTGAAAATGAGGTGATAAAACTTACGGTGCAAATTCCTCAGATAACACTGCCCTGGAGCCTATCATCATGGATAAAACTGAACTATGCCTCGAAGATCACCTTTGGAGAGCCTTACTGACCCAGAGTCACCCAAGGATGCATCATCTGTTGACACCACCACAACAGCAACTGTAAGGGAGGAGGGGCCAGCATGTCTTAGGAGTCCTAAATAAGAATTGGCACATTTGAAATGCATATATTCTGTTTGGCTATTAATTGATTTTCCCAATATAAGCTAGAAAAATTGATGAGTGATTATTCAGGAAGTTTCATTGATGAATTGTTTAAGAAAACCTCCAAATGTGGAACTTCTTTAAGTCATCAGAAATTTAAATAAATAAATTATTTAGATTTGCAGCCCTAGTGTATGAGAAGCTCTACAGACAATTTGACAAAATTAATTATTTAAATTATCATAACAGGTAGATAAATTTGAAATAACTTTGTATGCTACAATTTCAATACTCATCTCAAAAAAAACCACTAGGAGACAGGCCTATAGGCTACAAACTCCCAATAAAATCCTTTTGTTTACTAGCATTTTGACTATATCATCTTATTTTAAAACAGATCTTTATCGTGTATAAACAACAACAAATACGTGCCATTGTTTTTCGCATAAATTGTATCTGGGTTTCAGTGCTTCTAATGCTATAAAATATCTCTATAAATTTTGTGTACAAAGGATATGTTATGATTAAATAGGGTGCAGAAGCTGGTGCTGAAAGACAAAGCAGGAGACAAATTTGAAAGCTGTGCTAGAATTTTATTTTTTTTATGGAACAGCTAGATTTGACTGCACTCTATGAAACAATTTCCTCTTGAAAAATGTTTTCATGACCAAAATGCAACTATTATTAACATAAACACCTTTGTGACAGAAAATTTAATTTAGAAAATACTCCAAAAGTTCAAAAAAGAACAATGGAATTATAGACATCTGAAATATTCTCAGAATAGGATGTTCCCATTTTCATTCAAAATTTACTTTTCATTTGTATTTTATTTTAGCTATTGCACATCAGAATAAATATAATAATAAGAAAAGATAAATCTGACACATCAGAAAATCCTTAAAGATTAATTAAATAAAGGAAAAAACAGTATGGAAAGTAGAAAGCAGGAAATATGTCCTTGAATAAATACAATAACTCACAATTAATAACACATGTAAAAGCATAATGTTGGGAATAATTTTGAAACAGGTTTAAAAATGCAGCAATGCAAAGTTCTTTGATTACAATTTCAGTCTTCATGAAAGACTAAAGGTTAGTCTTTGAAAGGTTTTGTTTTTTCATAAAAATAAGCAGGACAGATAAAATGTGGCCAAAAATAGAGTAGAAATAGTTGATCCTGCGTCAAATAAGAGGAATGGAGTATCTGACATCATAGGATCATTTCATTCTAATATTTCTATGATGTTACAGATAAGATGCAATATTATTAATGTATTACATCTAATCTTGAGCACTGGAATGGAACTTTATGGTTGTATCAACCAAAGAATTTTACATAATATTCTTGGCAAACAAATGTATGCAGGAAGAAATTTTATTTATTTATTTCCACTTCAGGAAGAAGGAAAGAAATTACAGAATTATTGATTAAGGAGCAATATATTTTCTGGTATTCTAATGCAGAGAATAGGAAGCTGTAAAAGACATTACTGTAGTTGAAAAGCAGAGGGAAACACAAAGAGCTCTCAGAAAAAAGGAACAAATGCATACGTAACCTTTTGAACAACCCACTTATCTTTCCTTGAATGTTACGTTAAAGTGTTAAAGAAAGTTCATCTTTTCTATTCTTGTCTGGCTATCTTCTATCCCGTATCACCCATTTGCTGAGATTGACTTGTATGAATTTGCAGTACAGAGCATTTTGTAAAAATGTGGTCTCCACATGTGCGGTGAAGCATCACAAGCAGGGATTTTGCCTCTCTGACTCTTCCACATCAAGGGTCCCTAGTGTTCTTCCAGCTACCTGTCCTCCCTCACACATAGTGTCACTTTTGATACTGTGTAGAAGGAGATGAAAAAAGCTGCTGCTGAGAGTTGAGGTACCCTTAATGTTTCATTCACTGTTACTGCCAATGGAGTTTAAGAAATTAACTTTTCCAGTGATAAATCTAACTTTTTCCTGTCCCTGCATTTTTGGCATGGTGGAAAAATATGCTCACATTTCACTCCTTCACCTTCTGTATCCCTTACCAATATACTGATGATGAAACTTGTTTTGGCTACTCTCTGTTGTGGTTGCAT
Source organism: Actenoides lindsayi (assembly GCA_025331215.1). NCBI lineage: Eukaryota > Metazoa > Chordata > Aves > Coraciiformes > Alcedinidae > Actenoides > Actenoides lindsayi. Next base: position 27,351 of record WTSP01016269.1, on the reverse strand, counting down.
GTGAACTGGCAGCTGGGTGGATTGCTCCTGGTGAGGTGTCCATCTCTTCATTGCTGAACTCTAGTCTTCAGGAGCTGATGTGTTACAAAATGACACATTAGAGTTCCCTAAACACTTGTAAGCCTCTAGGCTATATGTAAATTAACTGTGTTACTCTAATGACACAAATGCACTATTAAAATATATGAAATGCGTGACAAGAATTTGAAAAACTTATGCAGAACAAACCTTGAGCTCCTCTAGCATGTATAATGATAATAACTGTAATATTGAAACAGCATTCATGTGTCTCATTAGAACAGAGGGATAGTGATGTGATTTTTTAAAAAAAATTTGTTTGTCACTTATTTATTTGAAGTGTGACCTGGACACTTTGCTTAACTTGTTTTCATATTCCTTCTACTTATATTTACCAGAAAAAGATTTTACTGTAAAGATAGATTTCATTTGTTAAACTGTAACAAGTAAGAAACTTTTGAGTCTAGATTTTTAGTTTATCTTAGTTTGTTCTAAAAGGTGAGGCATTTACAAAACTCTAGTTCCAAGTTCTGCATATATCTAAAATTAAAGACATTTGTGCCTATGGATTTGATTTAGGCTAACTTATTAACTAATTATCTCTATGATCAAATTATCCAGAAATATCAGCTATAACATACTAAGCATACTGAACACTTACAACTCTATAGTCTACCTGATGTTAAGATATCTCTTTTCCTTTTTCTATTATGTCTGTATCCTGAAGTTGCTCTGCACGTAAAGGTCTTGACTGTATCCCACAAAGGCTCAAAATACACTTACCAGATATCTTGAGATCTAGGAATGACAAATTTGTTCTCAGAAGTATCAGGTGAAGGGCCAGTAAGCTGCATCCAGATATAAATACCTCATGTATCTTTGGATTTGTTCACATCTAAATCCAGTAAACATAACTGGTCAAAGGTGGTGGGTAGTACTGTGAAAACTAACTCACATGAATTCAAAATCAGGATTGCTAATTTCTTCACATGTTGTGATGCTTACTGTTATAAAGGCAATGCCATATGAACATAATTGCATTGCTTCTAAACCAGAGCTGCTCTGCCTGAGGTCAGTAATAAGAACTATAGACACTAGGTTGAAGTAGGATACCTAGAGTCTACATCTAATATCAAACTGGTTTTACTGCAAGTGTGTATATATATATCTATATATTAATAACTCTTGATGATCAAGTGTCAGGACATAGAATCATCACTCCACAGAAAATGGGATATAATACATCATCAAAAAAGTTACTTGAAAGTTGAGAAAAAAACCATATGGGTAAGATGAGATTTTCAAAAACTTGAAGTGTAGATCTCTGATTGCCCTGAAATCAATATTAAAACATTGAATGACTTTTACAGAATCCGATTAAGTACAAAGCTGTTCATGTTTGCAAATCCCACTCAGAAGTATTTTTTATATATCTGAGAATAAAGAAACATAACATGCTAAATGACTATTCAGTTACTTCAGGATTTTCTTAGTTTTCATTTAGAAATCATATGAGTACATATGGCTACAAAGTGTTTGCTGCATCCAACCTCTTTGCCTGGTACTTGACAGCAGTGTAATTGAAATAGTAGGCAACTGGATAATTAAACCCTTTCATATAACTGAGGTGGTTTTTAATAAATTTCTGTTCTACTTGCAAATGTTTCTAGCTTCAAACTGACTTAAAAATTCTTTAAGAATAAATATTGCTGAATTACACAGTGATTTTCTAGGACAGACAGGCAGACAGATATATTTACATAACCCTCCATGACACAAATTTTCAAGTGCAAAAAACATTTAAAACAACACGTATAAAAGCAGTACACACACACACACAAAAACCCTACAAAGAAAACCCCAAAACAAAACAAAAATCGAAAAACAAAACAAAACAAAACCAACAAACAACAAAAACAAAAGCAAACCAACAACAAAAAAACCCAACCCCTAATCAAACACTACAGATCAGGCCATGTAGATCTGTATATTTTCAGTTGCATCACCCGCAGCATAGAAAACTGTCTAAAAGATGCTTATTGACATAGCTGGCAGGTCAATGTTAATAGTAATACCTTCTACAGTACTATTGTTCAAAATGTGTTAGTTAATTACACGGTATGCATATGAGTGTAGAGACAACCCCTGAGATTGTAGCTTTCATTATTCTGAATGGCAATCTGATATTTAATAGAGCAAAATAGAATCATAGAATTGTTTTGGTTGGAAGAGAGCTTTAAGATCATTGAGTTCAACCATTAACCCAGCACCGCTGGGTCACCACTAAACCATGTCCCTCAGCACCACATCAACACATCTTTTAAGTACCTCCAGAGAGGGTGATTCCACCTCTTCCCTGGACAGCCTATTCCAGTGCTTGACAACCATTTTGGCAAATATTTTTTTTCCTAATATCCAACCTAAACTTCCCCTGGTGCAAATTGAGGATGTTTCCTCTTGTACTATCACTTGTTACTTGGGACAAGAGACGACCCCCACCCCACTACAACTTCAAGTAGTTGTAGAAAGCGATACGGTCTCTCCTGAGCCTCCTTTTCTCCAGGACAAGCTGAAGTTTGAAAAATGTGTGAGGCAACATGGAAGTACCACCAGAAGAAAGAGGATGCTTTTTAGGAGGGAAATGGAGTGGTACAAGTGATGTCTTCTGCCTCCTTGCAACAATGCTGATGTAAAAATGTATTGCATGTTCTATCCAAGATGCCTGTGTAATAAAATTACGTTAAATTAGTTAATCTCATGTGAGAATAATTTATCTTATGAAATTGTGGTGGGTTGACCCTGGCACGGCACCAGGTGCCCACCAAGCCCTTCTATCACTCCCCCTCAACCCCCGTCAGCACAGCACGTGGGGGGAGAATAAGACACAAGGAGCCATGA
>WTSP01016269.1:0-14166 GCA_025331215.1 Actenoides lindsayi | reverse complement strand
GCAGTTAATTAGAAGAACTGAGCTGAAAAGTAAAATTACTGAACAGAATTAGTTCTGTTCTCATTCAAACCAGGACAATCAACATTAATAAAAATCAACATGTAGATTAGTAAGACCATAGAGAAAATAATTAGTGATACTTCCAGGTGTTGTTAAAATAAAATACATTAAAATGCAAGAATAGTGAATTGTCTGAAAAATACATCAGATTCTTCATCCCTTATGACAGAGGAAAGACCTTCAGAACTTAATGTGGCTACATCACAATCTGAATTATGAGGTGATAGAGAAAAGTTACTTCATACATTTCAATCACTGTAGTTGCTCACCAGGTATCCTTCAATGTTTCATAAAAATAATCAATTTTTCCAGGGTTATTATAGAAGTGTAGCTAGAAGACATGGTAATGTGGTATATGGTAATAGTATGGGAAATGGCAGAAACATCTTGAGTACCTAACTTGTCTATTAAGAAGGAACTCAGAATTACTAATTATTTCAAATCAAAATCTTTATTAAAATTAATCTCATTTTCCTAGTGTCTTGAAAATTTCAGGTCTAGCCACTCAGTTTTTCTCCCTTTCTTTAGTTCTGTAATGGAAATAATCTGTTAGATGTATACGGATGATTCCATTTATTGTTGACTCAGAGTACGAATCTCATACACTTAATCTGTGAGTAGTCTCAGAAGTCAAAATATGAGAAGTTTAGGTATAGCAAAGATTTCAAAAGAAACATAATCCTGAAATATATTTGCCCTGATTTTTATTTACATAAAGACCCCTTTTCATATTCTGGCAGTAGGAATGAACCCTAAAGTGTATTTAGATAAAATTGATGCTACCCTTTATGCTGCCAGAACTGTGTAGATGAAAATCAGGTCCTTTACAACAGAGCTGTTTGGATTTTTTTCTTTCAACTGTTGAGCTCTATATATTTAAAAATATTTATTTGTATCTTTGTTACTCCTACACTATCCTGGCCATAAATGTTAATCAATGACAACACGCAAATCTAAGGTTTAAAAAGGAAATCATTTTTGGAGTTAGAATAGCAAAGAAAAATCAGGATTATCCTATTTTAAATATAATAAAAGGTAGGTGTCTTTTATGAAATGCAATTAATTAAAAATGCCTCTCTTGGTTTTTCTTTTAGTATTCTGAGAAGCTGTGATGGGGCATGCTAAATACCAGAAAGGTTGGTTTTGGAGCAGGTTACAAAAGAGATTGATTGAAAGATGGATGACAGACAACCAAACCTGTGACCAATCTTAACTATAGAGCAGTTATATCTGTTTCACAATGAAAAGTGAAAATCAAAATTAGTCAAGTATCTTGTGTAGGATCAGTGTTCATTTCTCTAGAAGAAAACATGTTACAGAGGTAAATTTTTAAGGACTCTTAGATTTGCTCTGAGAAGATATGCTGAAAACTGCGTTGAAAGGAGACATCCAGTGAATTGCTTTCAAATTGTAGTACCTCTGGCCTTTAGAGTTAGTAGCAGATAAATGATGATAGTTGTGTTTGATTATGGCCCAGTTCCTGGGCAAGTTGCACATAGATCAAGTTCAAGGATTTGTATTTTTCCCCTGAGTCTTTTCTCTAGAACTCTTTTACCTTAAGTTCTGGCCTTGGCCTTGCTCCATTTTAAATTTGTTTTTCCTTACTTTTATGCCAAGATTCCAACAGATTCCAGCCTTTCCCTCTGCAGTGAAACCCTCTTGATTTCATTCTCAGTGGAACTTGAAGCCATAGAAAACAGAAGACAGCTTACATCTTTAAAGAGAAACACTTTTGTTTTTCTGAATGATTTTGTCTCTGAATGCAGTAGATTCCAGGTCTATGTTGTCCTGAAATTTACCTGTTATTATTTGAAGCTTATAGGAACTGAGGGTCTTCAATGCTCCTTGGCAGTATGCTTGTGCTTTGGGATTACTTCAGACAGCTCCCAAGCACCGGTGGTAAAGTGCTGGGTCCTGTTGGTAAACATGATTTGTACCCCTCTTGTTGGAAAGAGCTCAAAGCTCTGACTCTCCCCTCTCTCCTTTTTTTTTTTATCCAGTCTTCCTGTCTTAACTCTTGCTTTCCCCTGATCACTTGTAACTCCTAAGACCCTGTGGAGGCACCACGTAACTAACAGACTGTTCTGTCAAGAACTCTTTTGGGACAACTAAGCTAATGAACACCAGATAAGTTTGGACAAAAAAGCAAGTTTTCTCCAGCCACTGAAGTGAACAACATAGTTTCCTGGATTCAGGTCTAATGAAAGTGAGTATCTGGGTTTTTTAACTTGCTGGTGGCTTGTGTTCATCAATTTAAGCAGCCAAGGATGTGGTAAAACTTAGGTTCCTAACAGCATTATCCGGCCTGTGTTTTCTTCTGACCTCATATTAGAGGTCTTAGAGCACACAGTGAAAAATAGGTGTCACCAATTATCATGAAAAGAATGTGTAAACTTTGCCTCTTAATGTAAATGATTTCTATCTTCACAGACTCACAGAGAAAAAATGCTGAAATGTCTTGGAAGAAAGCCAAATGACAGTGTGAGGTGAAAGTAAATGATTAATAGTCAGACCAAGAGCAAAATATTCAGACTTAGTTATTAAAAAAGAGGTAGCTTTATGTGTACATGTAAATCAGAAATACCTAAAATGTAGAATCCTTTTCCTCTATCATTTGAGATTTTACTGTGCTTTGCTTAATATGAGTTTATTTTATTTTCCTGTCTCCATTTGATCATTTGCACAAAATCTTTATTTACTGTGCTTGTCCTCTATTTCTTTAGTTTACTTGAACTTTATTCCATGTTAATCACCAACTTGATTCAGACCCACAATACATTGAATCCCATTTAACATGTGATACAGTTATCACAAATGAGTTAATAGTTCTCAGATGTTGGCTAGAGGCTCACAAGCCATATCCACCATGGCAATTCTCCTTTTATCTGAGGGAAATTATAAAGACCTAGGATTGAGTGGCTGAAGAGCCTGGGTTCCCATAGTGATTTCATGTGGTTTGCAAAATTTCTGAAACTTAGTGAAATGTTTCAGATAAACTGATACTGTTCTTACTATACCTTTTTTTCTAGAATAAAAATGTCCTGATAGACTCCCTCATACTTTAGTTTCAGTTATTTCGGAAATCATTCAGAAAAACCTACCTAGCTTATTAAATATTATGTAAGCAGGGTCTGTGTACATAAGAATTTTGACTGATGGGTGGAAATGGGATTTTTACTGTTGGTCAGATCAAGAATTGTCCCTAGGATATTTAACTCTTTTTTTCAGTGTATTTCAGAATGGTTTTCTGAATGATCTTGCATTATTATCACTTTTTTTTGTGGGAAAACTGTGGCACAAAAAGATAATTCATTGCTCTCCCAGTCCCTTTGATAGCTTCAGAGATCTGCTTGTTGGCACACTGTTGTGCTAAGCTCATCTCAGAGCAAAAGTGAGAGACACAGCAACAGAGACAATTAATAGATTAAGCCAGACTAAGAAGCATGAAGGAACAGTGAGACTATTGATCAACATAGTGGGTGGTTTTCACTGAGAGTGACAGCCTGAGTTTTAAAGATTCTTGTAGACATCATGGTGCAAAATAGTTTCAAGTGTGCTGTAAGTGGGAGCAGGCTGAAGTCATTTTGTGAATCTTTATAGAGAGTACTTTCTAAATATGAAGAAAGGATGAAAAAATCTCTATGAAATCAGAAGAGGGGACACTGAAGGTGGGCCTGAGATCACCCACATGGATTGTTACATTGAGATGGGTGAGTCTGTAGATTGTCTCCTTGCTTTGAATCCATGAGGCCCTGCTGTATAACTCTCCCCTGTCATTCACACAAGAAAATAGAAATAACCAACAGACCTCTCAGAGCAATGTTTAGGTGATTTAGAATTTCTTCTGGTTCAGTGACATAATAAATGCCACAGGTAATACAGAATGAGCTATTAAAGTCTGGAAATATCAGCAGAGTGAGAATCAGAGTACTGAAGACTGGGTATGAACCTAAAGCAGCCTGCTTATTCTTCAGAATTACTCACCATCAGTAACTTTCTAGGCAGATATTAAAAAATAGAGCTTAGAGAAATATACTGTACTGTATCCACTGCATAACTACAGGGCTGCAAGCACTACATAAGGCAAACAAAAAAGCACCCCAAACCCAAACAAAATCTTCTTCAAAGACACACAGGTAATTGGTATAACAGTTTTACATGTCTAGAAGGAAACATACTTTTTTAGCACAATAGATGAAGTCAGCTGAAATCATACCACAGTTCTAGCAAGTTATCTTGTTCACAATGTGTTCATTTTGATGCTGAAATTGAATTGTCATCACTTGATGGCAACAGTTAATAATATTCCTTGAAAGTGTACATAGGTTACAAGAGAGCAGAATTTCTTCCTTGTTATTAGAGAACATCAAAGACATTATCAAAATTCTTGAGAGCACAAAACTTCACAAGACGAGATAAAATAATAAGGATCTTATCTGAACTAAACAGAAGTGGATAGAGAGACTATATAGTAACTTAGACCCTACCTACCTCACTGTTTGGGTAACTGTATCCAGCTATCTCTCTGCAAGCCAGACTTGCATACATAGGTAACAGTTGCAGGAGGGAAGGCCTGGGAATTCATGCAGACAGGAAGTGGATGATGGGGGACTTCTGTTTGAGGGATCAAGATTGCTAATCTGGTTCAGTGTGCTCAACTGCTGGATCTCTGTTGGATACAGAGCCCTTTCAGCATGCTTTTGGAGACCTAAATGCTCATTACCTCCTACTATAAAAGCAACATTTTACTGAGGTACAGATCCTTTGTGATATTGAGCAGAACCAGAAATCAGAGCCCTTATGACAATGTTTATATATTTCCTACAAGGCTTGTTTTCTCTTGTAAAACACACATCTCATTTTCCATGATGAGTGACATCACAGACCTTCATAAACATCTTTATTTTACTATTGTCTAGGTGTAGTCATTCACCTGATTCAGTAGATCTAGCACAGTTAATTGAAATAAATCCATAAATCTTGAACAGCTGCAGCTTTTGGGAAAAAAAAGTTTTATGGACACAGATCTATTGTCACCCCCTGCACAGTCACATTTTCACCTGCACACATAAACACGCAGACACTCATCATATATGACTCTGTAGCCATTCTCAATAGCATTCATTCCATTTTAAACCACCTGTCAAAATAACCATTTAATTAGGCTAAGCTGTCTGGCTTTGTGAAAAGATTTTTCTGTACTCTGTTGTCTTTGCTATAAAATTAATAGTTTGACCAACTTCTGAGGGGACAGGTTTTTGCACTTGTGAAAGTCAAATTAAAGCCACCTTTGGCAAACAGGACAATAAAAAAAAATAAAAATCACAGTGTCTGAAACTTTGAAAGCAACACTTCATTTATTATATTTTTTTCAAATATATTTTTTCCAAAGTACAAATTACATAAGGAAATGGAACTGCAGCTGCAAAGAAGCCAAGACAGTAACATCTAGCACATGTCACACGCTTGCAGCTAGTGAGGCAGTTGCAAGATGATGAAGCAATCAAGGGGCTTGCGCTTTACTTCACACAACCTACTTGTTGTCCAAGTCACTGAGGAAGAGGAAGAGTCTCTTTATGTTTCTTACACTTCATTAAATCACAGAATGGTAGGGGTTGGAAGACACCTCTGGAGATCATCTAGTCCAAACAGGTTCACCTAGAGTGGGTTGCATAGTATAACGTACAGATGGATTTTGAATCTCTCCAAAGAAGGAGAATCCACAACCTGTCTAGGCAGCCTGTTCCAGTGCTTCGTCACTGTCACAGTAAAGAAGTTTTTCCTCACCTTCAGATGGAACTTCCTGTGTTTCAGTTTGTGCCTGTTGTGCCTTGTCTTGTTGCTGGGCAACACTGAAAAGTCTGTGACCCCATCCTCTTGACACTCTCCCTTTAGATTTTGCTAAGTACTGAAAAGATCCTCTCTCAGTCTTCTCCAGGCTAAACAGCCTCGGGTCTCTCAGCATTTCTTCATAAAAGAGATGCTCCAGTCCCCTCATCATCTTTGTAGCTCTCCATTGGACTCTTTCCAGTAGTTTCCTGTTTCTCTTGAACTGGGGAGCCCAGAACTGGACATAATACTCTAGATGTGTCCTCACTAGGGCAGAGTAGAGGAGGAGGATAACCTCCCCTGACCTGGAAACCACACTCTTTTTAATGCACTTCCAGATACCGTTGGCCTCCTTGGCCACAAGGGTGCATTACTGACTCATGGTTAATTTGTTAATCACTAGGACTCCCAGGTCCTTCTCCGCAGAGCATGGGATTATTGCTCCTTAGGTGCAGGACACTTGCTCTTGTTGAACTTCTTTAGGTTCCACTTGGGTAAGTCTTATTCCTGTGGCTACTAAGGTAACTTTGTGCTGGCCTTGTGAATTACAAGCTCCCTGAATACTAAGTTAACTGAGAGTAGAAAATAACCTGGTGATACTGGTCTGTCAGAATGTTTTTTGTCACATGACAGCACTCAAACAAAGGGGATGTATGAAAAAAAAAGGAAGCATTGTTAGGCTGTGGTTACATCCTGGTAACTTCTAAGGAACACAGGCTCCTGACTGCAGAGGTAGACTTATTTCAGTGGTAGCTAAAATATCCAGATTCCCATGTCATTGAATCTACCTGGATCTACCGGATTTCCTTCAGACTTGTGAGGTTCCAAAATACAACTGGAGAAAAGTTTCCATTTATTATGGTAGTTAATACTGATGTCACTTGCTAATACTCTTATTACAGTACTACGCTGAAGGTCTATTTAGTATGCAGGTTGGGTTCTATATACTTATTAAAAAATTAACTTGATCCCTGAGGCTCTTGCAATCTAATTAAGACACATCTATGAAAGAGATTATTAAGTAAAGCTTACCTGACAATGCATATGCAGGTTTTTGCATTTTATTTTATCTTTGTACTAACTATTTATATGCATTGACTGGTAAGATTTTGGACAATATATTTATTTTTATAGTGTGTGGTATGAAATTTATTTTATCTGAAAGACAGAACCTTCTGCACATTTAAAAAAAAAAAAAAAAGAAAGAAAAAAATGAAACAATGAAAGTTTATAATTAACAATAATTTATCTTATGTTAGCTATCCATGCATTCTTGCTTTCCTTTTTCTTGAAAAAAAAAGTCTTATTTTAACTGTTGGTTTCATTCAACTGCTCACAGCAGAGTGGACCACTTGATATAAGATGAATTAACTAGGTTTTATTAACCACAAGTTTTGAAAATACAGTGCTCTGAAATGCAAAAGTCTGCACACAGAAAGACTATCCTAAGGTGTGCCACCCTACAATTACAATAATGTATAACTCTGGTCAGGCTCCAAATGTGTCTGAAAACCATAATATATGAAAGTTTGATGTGTAACTTCTACTTCACCTTAAATATAGGCCATCTTCAGTACATCTCTTAAATAAGCTACTTCTGATCAAACTTCTCCTGACTCTCTTGATGCAGTTTCACTGAGAATCTTCATTTTTATTCTTCACTGTAAGCCAGTCTCAGTCAGTAATTTGCAATCTACCTTCCAATGACAACAGAAAGTGACTTTTAATAAGCCAATAAGCCACCTACATTTTATTCTTTTCTTTTTTTAAAAAAGAAAAAAAAAGGAAAATGTAACATTTTTTACTTCTGCTAGCTTTCCCTCAAAGTTTCCTTCTCTTTATTTTTTCTCTGTCATTGTTTTTTTCTCTAAATATTTATGAGATAAGTGTCTTTATTTCCCAGGCTCATATTACACTTCCATGTGTGGCTTTCTTACAGCCTTTCTGGCTCTACAATGTTGCTCTAGCTAAGCAGAAGCTGAGGTTCACTAAGAGCTCTCTCTGGAATGTGACGTCAGTGGTAACTCTGGTAAATTTACTTAGCTGATACCATTTTTCTGGATTCAAGTGGAGCTTTACTGCACCAAGCTGACTTCATCGCTCTTAGGCCTTTGCTTGCTTGTTTGATCTGTTGTAGGATTACTGAACATTTTCTGCTCTGCAGAGTATTATTCGTAGACTGGTATTCTAGGACTTGTCACTTGCTAGTTTTTTGTTTGTTTCTAAGATGTTAATTTTATTGAGTTTGATACAATATCTATAGGGACTTGCAGAAAAAAAAATTCATACTGCCTGCCATGCTCCTAAGCATATACTACTGCAGTTTGTATTTGCGTCAGGTGTGATGATCCTGTTGCTACAGGGCAAGTTGGTTTAGTGAGCTTATGTGACAGAAAGACGAGCACCAAAGATGTGTGGTTACTTCTGTGGAGCAACATACCCTCAATGGCTTTTGATTCTGTAAATCTTTCTAAACTGTCATAATAATTTGTATACCTTTTGAGTCAAAGAGATTTCCTGTGGATTTCCTGCAGATTTTCCTGCAGCATCATTTCCTGACAGCACAGCGAAAGTGCCAACTGTATCTCTTCTTGACCTGACCTGTCAGCATTGATGTACACTGAACATCCTGGCCACAGTAGAGATGTTCTTCAGTTGGCCACACTTTCTGTCATGTTCTTTAGTATCCTTGTGTGCAGCACTCAAGATATCAGTTTGAGACCCTCAAACTGCTAGCCTGGATTCTCTGTGTAGAGAGCTTTTGGACTCCCATTTTCAAGTCTTACATCTCTTTTCTTACTCTTAAAAATCAGAAAACACCAGCTAAACTTCTATTTTCTTGCTACTATATTGCTGCACTATGATTTCAAAGTAAGCAACTTAGTTCTAACATTGTGTTATGCCAGAAATTTAATAAGCTCACCTTGCTTTTAGATAAATTTTGGGATTTTGGTTAGAATCCCCTTAGAAACTGAGAATTGTGCTGTAAAGAATAAACAAGACATGGATTTGTTAGGATGCTTTTCTAATATACTCTATTCTCAGCAGCTCAGCTCACCACACAGAGAGCATGGCAAAGAACCCATGTTCTACGGGCATTTTCTGTTCTTACTTTTGATAGGGACAAGGCACTACTTACCTAACAGTGCATGAATACAAAATAGTTATTAGATAGACTTTATGAGAGCATGCAATCTAGCCTGTGTGTGAGCTACAGACTGAAACTCACTTTCCCCTCATCCCCTCTTCACTTGCCCAAACATTCAGACCAGTGGTGCATAACCTTTCTCATTTTGTAAAAATTCTATGCTGGGTGGTATGATGACTCAATGTATTACTCTTACTATTTTCTTATATCCTGGCAGCTGCTGCACCACAGCTGCTAAAGTTTTTATTCTGTATTGGCTCATGGTGTGATTGTTAATGCTTGCTCTTTGTCAAAAATGTAATGGATGTGAACAGTAACTGCATAGAGCTAAAAGGGGTTCATTGGGCACACAAGCTTCTCTTCAGGTTATCCACTTGGTTGTAAAATCCAGTGTCACTGTAAAAATCCATCTTCTCAGTAAAAACGCATCTCATCTTTGTATAACATACAAAGCATACTGACATAATTTTGACAGGTAGAGTACTATGCTAAGCCATTATTATTGTCATGCAGAACTTTTTATAAATATCTACAAAGTTCTTAATCAATTTTGTTAGTCATCCTTTTTACCACAGCGAAAGACAGAGAGAGAGAAAAAAAATTGCTTTCAGAGCATACAGCATATATTTTATAATTTAGTGAATGCAATCCAAGAAAACCCTGTATGTGTCTGTGTGTGCATATGACAAAAAGATAGGGGAAGAAGGAGAGAGAGTTTCTATGAATTTGTTTAATTATCTGTAGACTCTTTTCTCTGTGACATTTCATTCACCTTATTTTCACTTTATAGCCTTGCAGAAAAACAATGATCAGTGTCTGAAAATCACAAGGCATTAAACAAGCAGTAGGCACAATCCTATATATAGTGTTATATATATATACTTGTAGCTGTTGCTACCTGGAAAGTTTGTGTGAGCATTCAACCTATAAAGGCTTCATGTCTTGATAACTCTCAAGTACTGTGACTGATGGTGAAGATGCAGATGCCAATAATCCTCCTCACAGTGCAAAAAGCATCATGTTGCAAAAACAGGTGACATTAATGGATCTTCTGTGGCACCCATGTGAGTGAACTACTGTACAATGAGAGTAGAAGACTCTGATTCTGACCAATATTATAAATAAAATAAAGTTCCATCTTCACTGTGTCTCTGGAAAAAAAAATAATTAAAAAATCATCTAGTGATGCCTGAGGATTGGAGTGATTTTAAGGGATTATAATACTTCCAAAGATTAGATGTACAAGAACTATGTCTATTTTATTAAGTTTATAAACAATGCTATATATGGTTCTTTGGGGAAGGAGGGATGGGACTGATTTCTGTGTGCATATGAGTAAGCAGCTGAGCCCTGTTTGTTTATTCACATATTCATTTTCCCACTTGACAGACAAACAGATGAAAAAGGTACGGATAATATCCACAATATCTGCACACACAGTGTGACTCAAGCTATTGGATGTACACAGGAGACAGGACTGCACCCTCTATGCATGTCAAAAAACCTTGTAATATAGTTACAAAGGCTCATTGCTAATGAATTCTCTACTGGTGTAACAACTATCCACTGCAAGCTTCTACTGTTTGATGCTCTTCAGAGGGACAAAACAAGTTGATGATCCTGTTTTTATCACATTTTCAACCATGTATACTCATAAAAATGTCCATCTCTGTTTTGATAAAAAACATCCACAGAAGGGAATTGAACCAGGATATTCACACTGACAAAGTTTTATTGATGCAAATTTCTTTCATATAAACAAAGCCTTAGTAACTTATGACATTTAGTTCCAACCAAGGTAAAATCAGTCAATGGGCTTTTCATAAATTTTCATAAATTTTCAAAGTAATTTAAAATATTTTGAAACAAAATATTCTAGGCACATGAACATGACCCACCCATAAACTGTATATATTTTTTACTTGAGTAAACAATGATATAAACAATAATTCATTGGAGGAAGCCCTTCTTGTTTCACTGTATATTAGCTTTTATGTTAACAGGAGTTGGCATATATATCAGCAGGGAGATACAACTCATAATAGCAGCCACACTTCCTTTAAGCCATCACTTTCTGAATATTTTATAAACAATGATTAAAGCTCACAGCCTCTTTGTGCTTATAATAAAGTACTTTGTGCTTATGATAAAGTACTACCATACAGATGAACAGAATTATGTTTTAGAGAACAGTGCAGAGTCTGGTCTCTCAAGCCCCACCTCAAATAAGGCATGCCAATATAACTCCAAAGAAATGTACCAACAGTCCTACTGGATATAGCTCCAATTGTATTAGAAGTGCAAGCCAAAGGTTAATAAAGTAGTTTGCAAATCTGCAATCTTTTATCTTGCTATATAAATTATACAGGTCCTTAAAAGTACATAAAATGTGGTTGTACTGAATGAAAGTAAAGGGACACAGTCAACCTAATATCTAACCAATTATTAAATATGAGCTAAAAGTGGTTCTATACAGGTATTTTCTGTTCTGTTCACCTACAGTAAAAAATCTGCAGGGCTGGTCCCCTGACAATTCGAATTGGAGATTCGTCATTAGTAGTGGTGTGCATATTCATTCACTGTGTGAATGTGGGAGATGAGCTTCTGCTGTAGGTGAAAAACTTGCAACTATACTTTTTTTTTGTGTGGTACTGTGAGGAAAATAAAAGATATTTGTTCTTGAAGTTGTGACTATAGAGAAAATAATTACTTAGCACTGCTTTTTAATGCTCAGGTGGTAGTGCCACAGAGGAAATGTAATTCTCACTGTGGTCTGCAATATGCTGAATCTCCTCTGGAAACTTCGGTTCAAATCTTTTAAACATTTGTCCTATGTAACAACTGGAAAATTTATAACAAAAATCATTATTCAGCAAAACAGTCCTAGATAGTAAGATGGGATTAAGACATTTGGGACACTAAATCTTAGAGGGTTTTTTTAGTTTTCAGGTATCAGGTACAAATTCAGAACAAATTTTGAGACATGCTCAAGTACATAGAGAAAACACATTGTTCTTTCTAGAAATATTCATCTTTAGGCAAATGTGGGCAGAGTGACTGTGTCATGCTAAGCACTCAGAGTAGCTTCCCAAGGTGTCCAGAACAGGATATCTAATTTTATCATGATATTTATTAATTTTTAATTATGAAATCACCATGGATTTACACAGTCCACTCTGAGCTGTATATGTAGTGATGCTGACTTGGGCTGTTTACACAGTTAGGCACACAGTGAAGCTTGTTTTAAATACCCTAGATAACCAAAAGATGGGCTGTTTAGCAGAGATGTTGTTTAGGTAAAGGTCAGCTAAAATCATATTAGAAATCTTGGGGACCTTTTAAAGTAGTTCCTTAAGAGAGAGCTCTTTAGTGAAGATGGGAGTCTGTGAAATGTTGACTTTTTCATGAAAGTTAGGGTTTCAGTGAAGTGTACTTTCATTTGCAGCAAAGCAGATTTCCTGTATTGGGTCTGACTGAGATGGAGTTAATTTTCTCCATAGCAGCCCTCACAGTGCTGTACTTTGAGCTGAGAGATGAAAAGGTGCTGATAACACACCTGTGTTGTGTCTACTGCTGGGCAGGGCTCACACATCACCAAGGCTGTGGGTTTTTTTCAACATTCCCCCCCAATAGTGGGATGGGGTGGACAAGATCTTGGTAGGGGACATAACCAGGACAGCTGACCCAAACTGACCAAAGGGGATACTCCATATCATATGGCATCAGTTCAACAGTAACAGTAGGAAAGGGTGTATGTGGGGGGTGTGTGGATGGCATGGTGGTGCATCTGTTTGTCCTCTGGAGCTACCAATACATGTTTGGAGCCCTGCTGCTTGGAAAAGGGGCCGAACACCACCTGCTAATGGAAAGCAGAGAAAAATTGTAGTTTTCTTTTGCTTCTGCACACACGGCCTTGCTTCACTTTTCATTAGACTGCCTTTGTCTTAACCTATGAGTTTCATCTTATTTTCTTGCACCTGGTCTAGCTGGGAGGAGGAGGTAGGGGAGTGACAGAGCAACTTGATAAGCACTTGGCATCCAGCCAATGTCAAAACACCACATTTCTCTAAGTGGTTATTTTATCTCCAGAGGTGCCTTGAGACAGTAACTCCTTAATGGTACTGGATGGAGGGGAGAGGGGAAGCAATTTTCTTAAGCAATAGTTTATTTTCAGATTTAAAAAAGCAGAGGGTCTGAATAAAAGTAAAACTAAGGCTCTCATCACCAGCACAAGAGTAGGAGTATAATATGACTATTACTGGAGTTATTCTGTGTGTAATATACAGAAACGATTGAGCATTAGCAGTAGAATGCTGCCATTAATACATAAAGGTCCATCTCATGCTGTTTCTGGGCTTTGGGCTGCAGAGTGTCTCAGGTGGCAGTGCATCTGTGCACATCCTCCTGTAAGGTAGGAATTCTAGTAATATATCCTAATAAAGCATCCTAATAATATTTCTCACCTGGACTTAGAAGTGAACATCTTGCTTTGTATTTATGTGAGCCTTATTTCCAGGCTCCAGCAGAGTTGCAAAGCTCTTCAGAGCCAGGGATAACAACTCAATGTGACATTTAAGCAAACACCATACCATGCTTGCTTGTACCATGAGTGTTCAGAGACTAGCCTTTATGCCATTTGGACATTCTGAGTCACTTTTGTCTGCTTTTGAAACCAGTGTCCATAAAATGAAAGATTAATGATATCATCTGCAGCCATCCCTCACACAAATATCATTCTTCTTCTCATCACTCTGACTCTATGAAAATTACATTTAGCTTGCTTCACATGATGCTGTCTGATTTGACAGATCATGCAGAGTCACTTCCTCCAGCCTCCCTATCCTAACACTCATGCACCTACACAAAACTAAGCTTTCCTGGTAACCTATTAAAATACACACTTCAACAAGCCACAACGGATCAACAAAATCTCTAAGCAGGCTAGGATCCCAGAATTCCTGACTTTTTTAATCCTTTTTTTTTTTTCCTGAAAAATTATACATTGGGCATAAAAGGAAGTTTTGCAGAAGAAAGGGAGAGAGATATGAAGTTGACAGAGGAAGGAAGGAAGGAAGGAAGGAAGGAAGGAAGGAAGGAAGGAAGGAAGGAAGGAAGGAAGGAAGGAAGGA